>JAJJWW010011657.1:0-21888 GCA_023531295.1 Papaver armeniacum
AGTGATTTATTTGCGGTTAGTTTGTTTTGTGAGAGGGCAACATGAAAGTGTTGGATTTTTTTTGTTTTTTGTTTTGGTGTTTGGATTTTTTTCTATGTTGAAATGTTCAATTTCGTGCATCAACATGAAAGTGTTGCTGCTAAATGTTGGGTCATTGTTTAACTAGCCAACATTTGGTTTTTTCCTTTTTTTTGCGTTAACATATGGTCCAAGTAGTCCAAAGCCACCCCAACCGACCTAGGTAATTAAATTAAAAAGGAAATTAGATAAATATGAAAATATTCATTCCATATATCTCATGAGATCATAATTTATTTTAGTTTGTTATGTTCGTTATGTATATTAGATTAAAAAGGAAATTAGATAAACATGAAAATATTCATTCCATATCTCCTTATATTGCTACAATATTCGATGTAAATACCAAAGAATCGGTGATTTAAGATAATGATGGAAAACCTAAGAAATTAGGGTTTTCCTTAGAAATATATATAAATTACACCAAGCATAGAAAAAAATTAACATAAAGTATTAAGAGGAAAATGAGTTCTCTAAGAGGGACTATAGAGATGAAATCAAGAGAGGATCCAAAAATGTCCTCGATCGATGGTGGGTCCTCGTAAATTGAGGATTATCATTACCGTGGATGGAATAACCATTTGTTCATGGTGTTCTCTCAACGCCGTAATTAGTTCTCGTTGTCGTAGTGTTGACAATGATGATGTTCCTATTTATCTCGATGTTATTCCCGGTGTTCCCTCGACGTCAGAATCAGTATGATGAGGATGCGATGTTCCCCTCTGTGAATGATGATGCCCCTGCTTCTATTATTGAAATTATTGATGAAGATCGTCCAGATGTTCCGGATATGGCAGATAATCCAAAAGTTAACAAGCATGTGGAGCCTGATGAAGCAGAAAATGACAAATCTGAGGATGACAAGGCGCCCAAGCCTGCTGGTTGGAGTGATCAGGTTAACCTCAGCAATGCGAGAAGAATTGTTTGAAGATGGGGATGGTTCATTTGATATGGTTTTTTTTTTTTGATGATATGGTTTGATTTATCGATTTCATTTTGTGGACGCTTTGAAAGTTGTTTTCGTTTCTTGTTTCGTTTGCTAATTTTGTCATTTAGAAGAAGGTGATGTTTATGAATTCATTTATTATTTAGGTATTGGAATCATGAAATAAATCGAGATAATTATTTACAAGTTCATAGACTTTAATGAATGCAATATACTCTTGCAAATTTATTTATTTATGAGGTGTGCATTCTTTTGGAAAAATAAATATAATTGTTTGAAAGAACTAGAGAAATGTAGAAAAATACGCTTTTTCCCCCCGTAAACAATAAGAATTAATTTATCACTTTAGGTCTGATCTTATTATCTCCTTGCAAATACTTTTAACAAAAATACGAGTTTGAACAAGTAAAGTGCTATTGAAAGTAAAGCATCGCTATACTTGACGATGTTAATGACAATGATCTTTGCATGGAATTGGATGAGAATGAGGAACGGACTAATCGACAAAGAACCAGGTTTTGATGACCATTTTTTTTAGGTGGTGGTTTTATTTATTTTTAAGTACTTCACTAGATGGAGGCTTTTTACGCTAATAGATAGGTTGACATTTATGTGATGAATGATTCACGTTGAACTTTTTATGTTTTCTGAAATGATGAACATGAAAATGGATGGGTTTAGTTTATTTATCTTTATTAGCTTCATCGTATGATTAGAATAATACGTTTCCTACATAGGTGCCACTAATAATTCATACGCTTCCTCCTACACCAAGAATAATACAGAGACAACCCAGCTTAAAATTATTAAGGTAAATATTATTCGAAATAGGAAAGTAATTTTTTTCTATAGCCTCTTCTCGAGTTGGTTAGAGATAGGAAACAAAATTTCGAAAATTTTGGGAAATAATTTTATCAAACTGTCTACGTTATATTTTCTCATAAAATAAGGAAACTAACTATATTGGTTACACATCAAAAATTTGGAAATTAAAAAAACACCAAAAATCTTTTGTTGGCGGGTGATGAAAATGGATTTTACTGGGCGAGATGATTTCAAAAGGAAAATCAATTCCACCTGATGGTTTGGTTAAATTCCAAAAAAGAAAAAGAAAAAGAAATGAGTTCGATCTACTTTTTGAAGTTTTTATTACTCGATTCATTCTTCTATGAAATCATAATTCTACTACTATCTCTAATCTTTACAAGGAACCTACCTCTTCAGACTCGATCTTTGTTGTTGGTATTATTTCTACAACCCATTATCGAATGAATATTAAATTGATGTTAGATTTTTTGTTCGATCTCATGGAATCAGATGTTAGATCTTATAGGTTTAGTAGTTAAAGCATAATTGGGTTTTTATTCTATCACTTATAGGTTTACTAGTTAAAGCATGAGTAGGATTTTTATTCTATTACTATCTCTAATCTTTACAAGGAATCTACCTCTTTAAACTCGATCTTTGTTGTTGGTATTATTTATACAACCCATTATCGAATGAATATTAAATTTATGTTAGATTTTGTTTGATCTCATGGAATCGATGTTAGATCTTATAGGTTTACTAGTTAAAGCATGATTAGGGTTTTTATTCTACAGATCAAAGAACAAGTTAATGACAATCACGGGTTGTACGATGAGATGTGATTTCATTTTTGTTACAACAATAATATTTTAGGCTTAAGTTACATGCATGAACTATTATAATATTTAGGTAAGGAACTTTCTTTCATGTTACTTAGTTAGGCTTTACTAGTTAGTTAGGTTTTACAAAATAAAAATAAATAAAAAACTTAACGATGCTAATTTTTTTCTAGGGTTTTTGTTATTGTTTGGGTTGGATTTTGATTGAGAGTTAATAACTCTACTTTGATCGGCAATCTTTGTGTCAATCATATTTATATACAAGGCTTCTCAAGATTTAATCATTTGAGTCTCTGTTACTTGGCGAGCCTGTAACGTCTGCATTTTAAGTTGCCACTTTTAATAATACCATGTTGCTGGTTGGCCAATTTGACTATATCTTCAAGCTAAACATGGATAATCACATCAGTGCTTTAGTGCTCTAGGCTTTGTAACAAAAAAAGTTATATAATACCGTTTAACCGGTGCCTTTCGCTTTGTGGATAAATAATAATAATCATGAGGAGATTTTGTGTTGCGGTGATGTTTTAGCCTCAAGTTACATGCATCAATGAGTTCATGTTTGTTTTCTTTTAATATAATAGAAAATAGGTGTAACACATGTTGCCTATCCCGTTAGGTTTAGCTAATATTTTCCAAAATAAGCTCAAATTCCTAACTAAGATGCACGTATCTACACAAACTTTTTCATGGGAGAAGATGATGATTACGACCAATGGGGGAATCGAGATGATGAAGTGGATGGATAAAAAACGATGGATTTAGATGAGAGTCATGATGACATTGTACAATCGGATGACGATGATGGTGAACATATGGTCCTGTGCTAGATTTGAAGACTTAACATGTAATGTGAGAAACCTTGTACTTATTTGTTTCTACTTAAACATCACATGGTTTCATACGTTGCCTCGGTTATTTCAGGTCAAGTTTAAAATGATGATTTGGAGGTGTTAGAAGAAAAGAATTGGAAAATGCTCCGAGGAAAGCGAACCTACAACAAGAAGAGTATGGGAAGTGATCATAAAAGAGAGGGGAATGACAAGAATGTTGAAGCCGCATAGATACTTCTCGGATAAAAATGCCAAAAGAAGGGATATTGAATTTGACAAAATGTTCCAGCCTATTGGTGACCATAGAATTGAATTCAATAGGTTACCTAGGCTATTTGGTCCGTGATATGGTTGGCATAAAACATTTATGTTGGAGGAAGTCCCTTCAACAACAAAAGAAAATATGTGGGAGAAAATTCTGGTATGCATATGCGGTTATCAATTCATCGTTTTTGTTGTCTAACTATGAGTCTGTGATTAACATACATTAGATGTTATTGCAGATTCATTATGAGGTGCCCCATGAGCTGAAGGGAGTGGTCATGAAGCGTCTACATGTTCAGCTGCGGGACTTTAGAAGGAAATTGTACAAAAATCATGTAAAACCCTTCCTGGAAATGCCGCACAAACTAAGAACTTTCCCTAAAAGTACGAAACGGTAATGGACCAAGAAAATGGGACAATTACCTTAATCATGTACTAAAATCGCTTATATTTAAGGTATGGAATACACATTGCTTTTTCTAATTTGTGTTTCGTTCTTATTGTCTATCCCAAAGATACTAATGAAATTATTTTTATTTCTCTGTAAGAAAAATTCGGAGAGGGGAAAAGAGGCAATATCACAATCCAAGTTCCCACATCGGACGGGACGAGGAGGATACTCGGGATTAAAACTAAAATTAGTAAGTTTGTTGTCTTATTTATTATACATCGCCACAAAGAAACAGAAGCCATATCCGCATTTTTGTATGTCGTGTTGCGTGTCTCATATATGCGAGAAACTTAAAACGGTATAGGGATGTGTCCTCTTACACCAATATGTAATTTTGTCACATTAGATGCTTTGGAATAGGTTTTATTTTACACAGTTAATATCTCTGTGCGGGATATAAATCCTTACTTGTTTCTGGTAACTACTAGGTCCAAAGCGGAAATGTTTCCGAAGAAGATCTTGAAGACAAATTGCTTCATGTGGGCAAGAGCACGTAAAAACAAAGACGGAATTGTTCCGGGACGAGTTTGTCGGGAAGAAGACATCCAAGTTGTGAGAAAACAAAACTTTACAGTCCTCATGTTTTTAACCAAAGTAAGTGCAAAGTAATAGCAAGGTTTAAATCAGAATTTAACACATTATTTGAATAGGAAGAGAAGCGGAAGATGATTTGAGAGGGAACTCTAACGGTTGGTCATAACGAGGATGCCCTAACAGTTGCGATCGGCCCGGATAAGGGTGGACGTGTCAAGGGGGATGGCTTTGGAGTGACTGCAACCCTTTACTTTCCAAATGGTAGAAAACCAAGACACTAAAAAGAGAACGATGAACGAAAAGAAAAGATAAAAGCTAAGGAGAAAGAATTAGAGTCTACTAAAAATGCGTATTGTAGATTGTGAGATAACTTGTTATCTCAAGGAGTCGACATTGCAAAAATTGTGGGCAAAAGACGCAAGTCTGGAGGAGAGGTAAGTGAACCCAGTTTTGATTAAATTGTGTAATTTTTTTAAAAATTGGCAGACAATATCTGATTTTTTCAAACAATGTGTTCAACTCAGTAAGAATTCAGGAGGGATGTTGTGGACCTGAGGTGGCAAAGCCGCGCCTGTGTCATGGCGGCATGGATGGGATGACTTTTTGGTATGCTTGTGCGGCATGTTGGCGCGGTTTTTGGAAGCTAGCGCGTTTTGGGAAGCTAGCGTGTTTTGGGAAGCTAGCGTGTTTTGGGAATCTAGCCTCTTTGAGACCGTGGTGTTTGGAGAAACCCGATTGGTCAATGAAAGTAGGGGACCAAAAAGCTTTGGCATAGTTTAGGCGCGGCCAAAATTAGGGTTTGGTACAAACCGTGATGTTTGACCTTGGGATAGAAGTTGCCATGCGTTAGGTGGCGAACTTGGACGACTGAGATCTACATCTCAGATGGAAGGTAGTTGTTGATCATTGCAACTCTCCGTTTGGCAGCCGGCATGTGGTAGGGCCGACATAGCTTTGGCATGGAGATGTGGTCGGGGCATGGTTTGCCATTGGCACGCGGGTGTGGCTGGCATGGTGCCGGCATGCCTTGGCGCGGAGACGTGGCTGGCATGGTTGGCATGCCTGCGCTGAGACGTGGCCGGCATGGTTTGTCATTGGCACGGTGGTGCGGGCCGGCATGGTTGGCATGCCTTGACGGGAGACGTGGTCGGCATGGTTTGCCATTGGCACGGTGGTGCGACAGCATGGTTGGCATGCCTTGGCATGAGACGTGGCTGGCATGTTTGCCATTGGCACCTGGTGCAGTGACTGCAGTAGCATGGTCGGGCATGCCTTGGCGCCGAGGACGTGGCTGGCATGGTTTTCCATTGGCACGATGGTGCGGATGGCATGGTTGGCATGCCTTGGTGCGGAGACGGGCTGGCATGATTTTCCATTGGCGCGGTGGTGCTAGCCCGGGCATGGTCGGAATGCCTTGGCGGAGACATGGTCGGCATGGTTTGCCATTGGCACGGTGGTGCTGATGGCATGGTTGGCATGCTCACTGCTTGTGAGACGTGGCTGGCATGGTTTTCCATTGGCACGGTGGTGCGGATGGCATGGTTGGCATGCCTTGGCGAGACGTGGCTGGCATGGTTTGCCATTGGCACGGTGGTGAGAGAATTAGGGTTTGGTATATACGAAGATGATGTCGGCAATACTAAGAGTTCTCGTCGTGGAACATGACACATGTATATAAAAAAAAGGTACTAATGCAGTAACTGAATCGATTCAATAAATGCGCTAGTGGTCATAGTGACGTCATGTCAGATGTACGGTTTTACGATTTTAACCTAAGCTAAAAACCACCATCAACATTAAGTCCGCTTAGCTCGGCACATGAACATTGTTGCGAGGTAAGCATAAGATGGTGACAGGCAAGGACAAAATCGAAATGGCAAGTCATGAAAATATGGTCAAGATTCGTCTAACCTTTTTCGGAGAGGTAAGGAGAATTCGTGATTCTTTTGTTGGTGGTGATGCAAACAGTGGCGTTGGGTTTGTCTTGGCAAGTCGCTGGTATTGGCCTCGAATGGAGCGTCGTTGTTGGATTGGCTTGGAAATGAGACAGACGTTGGTCGGCTGAAGGGGAGCTGTCGCATTGGTCGGCTTGGAAGGTAGCCCAAGATTGGTCGATTTGGAAGGGAGCCGCTGGCCGTTGGTCGGTTTGGAAAGGAAATGTTAGAGTTGGTCGGCATGGAAAGGAGACACTATCATAAACTTGGCGCGGACGCTGGCTTGAGTACTGGCTTCAGTTCCGTGGAATGATGGCAACTTGCTTCAGTTCTGTGGAATGATGGCAACTTGCTTGATTGGTGGGAAGGACGACGACCGGCTTCGGCCTTCCGTGGAATGATGGAAACTTTGTTCAAATTAGGTTTGGCATGCCGAAACCCTAATTAACGCCCCTTACTAAAATAGTTGTAGAATTCTCATACGAACTCGGATTTTGACGGTCCGACCCTCCATTATGATCGTAAAAGAATTTCCTATCCCCTTACGCGGAAATATTTAGGTTTTGAGTTCGTTTAGGAGGCGAAAACAGCCCGACAGTAAAACTCAGGAAGAAATCAGGAGGGATGTTGCGAGCCCGAGGTGGCATAGTCGCGCCTAGTCATCTATTCCCGTTCATGGAGCGAGAAAGAACCTTTATTCTGTTCAAACTCTAGAAACTCCGCTCGCATGAAAAGAGGTATCGACCCTCTTTCGCTTTCTCGTTGCTCGATCCGGATCCGTGCTTTTGTTTGTAGTGTCTATCCATTGATTCCAAAATTTACCAAACTCCATTGGTAGGATCAGAATATCGCAACAACAATAACTCGCGAGATCAATAAACGACGATATTGCGAAAGTGTCGCAAATGAGTAATATAAATGACGCAATGAATGACGGCAGCCAAAACACGAGAAAGATGTGAAGACCTAGCGAGATTTAGGATAGTTGCGAGATTATATAATTGTACACTTGCGATATTTCGCAAGTCATTCCGAAAATAAAGGGACAACTTAGCTGTCATCCAATGTGTAATACCCTATATAAGGAGTCGAGCAGATCGTTGAGGGGAGATCTTTTTCCAAGAGTTGGGCAAGTCATTAGGAGAGAGAAAGTTTGTAGTGATTGTAATTTCTTTAGCTCTTTACCATTTTATCTTGTAAACATTCAAGGAATTAATCAATAAAAATCATAGTTATTCATCTTCAAATGTCTTAGTTGTGTGGATTCTTGTGAGGGGTGTAGTGTAGGATTTCCCTGCAACTACATATTGGCGCTAGAAACAGGGAGAGAGTAAGGATTGACATCGTGATTTGAAAGAATTTGGAGTAGTAGGGAAGGAATTTCATATAATTTTCAACAATTTACCAAAATTAAGAAATGGCTAGAAGGAGAAATGCATCCGAGCAACCAACAACTGTTAGAAGGAGTAGGAGACTAACGGAGAAGGGAGAAATGAAATGGGAGAATCCTCAAGAAGGAACATAAGGAATAATGAAGAAAATAAAATTCAATCACCAATTCAACCAAAAGAGTGGATAGAACTGTGGATTATGATAGAGTAAGCGTGCATACTTGGAGATCGACTACGTGGACAAAAGGGGAGAAGAACAACAATTGGTAAACAATGGACAAGAGGGGAGAGACCGAGAAGGGATTGGAGAAATAATTCATGGAAATGAAGAGATCGCAGCATTAGAGGCATTGAGACAAACAATACATGAAGAGAGACGATTAGAGGCAGAGGAACGTGCAAATTTGACAAGACAGAATCATGAGTTGAGGATGGAAAACATGAGATTACAAAATAGAAGGTCGAGAAGCACTACAAGATCAAGCTCAAGATCAGTTAGAGAGGAAAGAAGGAGAAATTTACCTATAGAAAATGTTGATGAAGAAAACCAAGAAGAAGCACAAAATCCAAGCATAGAACATTGCGAGAGAAGAGAAATGATGGAAGATCGTTATATTCCACGTCCCGAGACTCTTCAAAATGGGCGAGAATGGTGGAAATCAAGGAAATAGGCAACACGAGAGGCAAATAATCCATTGATGAAGAAAATCAAGAAGAAGGAAGAAGAATATTGCATGGGAGAGAAGCACAGAGGAAGCAAAAAGAGATTGAGGATGAAATTGAAAGACATTATGTTGAACAAGCACGTCTAGCTTACGAGAGAGAAAGATTGAGAGCAGAAATGGAAGAACAAGAGTTAGAAGAGGCAATTCGCAGAATAATCATGATAATCGAGAAAGAAGGCGAGAACAAAATCGCAACAATGATAATATTAATGAAGAATATGAAAGAGCACAAAGGAGAGCCGATAGGCAACAAAGAAGAGAAATTGATAGATATAACGGTGTGCGAATTCGTGAAAGAAGTGAAGGAGAAGATCGCAGAGAAAGACGAGAAGAGAATGATGAAAGTCAAAGTAGACATGAACGCAGGAGAAGAGAAGCGGAACTAAAAAGACCAATAGATTCAAGTTTGATGTAAATGAACAAATTTTGAGAGAATTGAAGAAATGAGAGGAATGATGAACAAGAAAAGGGGAGGAGGAAAGAGACAGGTTGGATGAAGCCATAGAAGAAGCTGCGAAAACTCCGTTCACACAAGAGATACAATTAGGAGGAATACCACCGAAGTGCAACTTACCGACATTAACCAAAGATTTTCGATGGAACAACTTGTGCGATACAAAGATATCAAAGCTTATATGAGATGTATGTTACAATGGGAGAATCATGATGCTATATTGTGCAAATATTTTGCATCAAGTCCGACAGAGAAGCTTTGAAATGGTTTGAAGGGCTACCGAAGAATACAATAACATCTTTCAATCACTTGAAGGCTATATTTTTAGGGGCATATATAAGTAATAATTCCTCGCACTGTGTATTGAAGATGTATTTGGGTTAAAACAAAGGGTTGGTGAAAGTTTGAAGCATCTAACTCGTGAGATGGAAGACAATGTGTAGCGAAATGGTGGTCGTGTGGAGGAGAGATATCTCATCTTATCATTCATTAATGCTATGTTCGCGACAAATCTGTTATATATTCAAATTTTTAGAGTCAAGAATACAATCACAATGACCGAGTGCGAGAGCTTCAGGAGGAGTATATTGCTTTAGAGGAAAAGCAAAATGAGATGGAATCATACCTGTCGCGAATACAAGTTCAGGAGCTGCGAATGCAAGTTTGTTACCCAAATTGATAAACACTATGGCGAGTACCTCGCAAGGTCAACAAGGAATGAGGATACCAGATGATGGTCAGCAAAAGTTGGTAGCCATGGGAAGTCGCGATCAGAAGAATTTGAAAGAGAAAGAAATTTCTACAACCGTGGCGGAAATAATAAAATTCAAAGGCTTGATCACCGCAAGAAACCTATGGAGGTCGAGGCATAATCCGCAAGAAATCTATGGAGGTCGAGGCATAACTATCATAGAGGGCAGCGAGGTCATAGGGTAGTCTCTGGGAAGAAATCAAGATGCCTCCACTAAACGCTAGCGTGGAGAAAATATGGGAAGCTATAATCCCGATGGAAAACATACCCGCACCATGGAACATGGGGAATGAACCACCTCCAGTGATGAAGTCATGAATTTTGTTCCTATCACCATTTTCATGGACACCAAACGAATGATTGTAGGAATATAAAAAGAATCATCCTCTAATGATAGACCAAGGAAGCTAAACCATTTCTTAAAATGTGAAGAGAAGACTCAACCATTACCAACACCTCCGTAAATTCACAGAGTAAATACAACAAAAGGGAAAGAAACATTTGTAGTAGAAGTTGGAGCGAAGGCCAAAAACTTGTTCTCGCAATTCTATCGTACATTCGCATACAAGACAATTGAAGATTTTCATGATAGTGTTCTCGTAGGGTTTTCGCAAGAGATGCCGACAATAGAGAAGTAATGAACATCGCGAAGACATCGCCACTAAAAGAATGGCAAACACAGATTATTTCTTTTACCGCGTAAGAGGTACCGAGGGTGGCGAGATGCATGATGATCCATTAGTGGTAAGATTGGAAATTAACCCAAAACCTGTTGATGATGAAGATGATGGGGCAGTAAAATTCATGGGCTATAAATAGAATCTTAATTGATATTGGAAGCTGGTAAACATCCTTTTTACCACACTTACAAGACTATGGGAGGGAAAGACGAAGACTTGATACCTTCAACCTATAAGATTTATGGTTTTAATGGTACCGCCAATAAACCTAAAGGAGAAATTCGTATGCGAATACCACTAAAAGGATTATCAACTCGAAATCTTGTTTTGCATAGTCGATGTGGAATCCCCCTATAATGCATTAATTGGGCGACCTTGGTTACATGAGATCTTGGGTGTAGCATCAACTTACCACCGGTGCATCAAATTTCCTCATCCCAAGTGGTGTTGGAGTTATAAAAGGAGATTCAATGAGGGACAAAAGTGCTATGAAGTTGATGTGGAGTCTTGCGAGGAAAGGGCTGCTCAAAAGAAGAATTGGAAGCGGAATATCAAAGAAGAACAAAGAAGAGAAAGACTGATGGTGGACACAATAAAAGTAAGAGATGAAGATATATTGCGAAACCAATGCTTGAAAACAATTGGAAATTGCGATGGTCTCGCAAAAGGGAAGGAAATATCAGGAATTTGAATGAAGAAACAGAGAGCAACAAGAGTAAGAAGTGTAAGAAATAAATAATTGATTTTAGAGTTGTGTAAAAAAAAAAAAAAAAAACAAAATAAATGTCAAAAGTACAAAGAATGTGATGATCGAAGAAGGAGTACGCGAAAGTCTCGCGATTCATGAATATAAAGAAAGTTTAGTTAAATAATTACAGCGAGATCACAGCAAATGAAGCAAGATAATGTGATAATTTCACAAAGAAGATGAGAAGAAATAATCAAAAATCAATGAATGATTGCAAGAATTGATAGAAATGAAAGAATGAGTGAATGGGACGAACCTTTATGGCGTACACCCTAGTTCGCGAATGATATTTCGCAAGAGGCAAATGTAAGACCTAAAGTGCGTCATATAAGGGGGTATCTCTTGACATGGCTCGGGGAAAAGGTTACACCGCCCCGGAACCTGAGTCATGAAAATTTGGGGTCAATAAAGCCCATCCGGGGAGATACCTTGGATTTCCAACTATATATATAAGGTTATACCCTGGTTGGACGACCGAGGGTCTCTTCCAAGGAGTCGGTGTATGACCAAGGCGCCGAGGTACACGGTTGAGCCAAGAGTGCCACGGGGCATTTGAAGTGTCTCGGCCATTCTTGGCAAGTCTTGGCACATGCCGCACTCGGCCCGAAGAAAACTCCACTTAGGGTGCAGTCTCGTAACCATAAGCCCTATAGGTATAAGGGATAAGAGGTCTGCGAAAACAACCGGTTGTTGTTAAGACCGGATGGGAGGAGCTAGTCTTGTATGGCCGATGTACGCCTCCTTGAAGGGGCAACCAGGAGATGATAAGGGCGGCACCCTCCATTAGGGAGCTGATAAGTGTCTTAAGACGCAAATGTCATGAGGCTCTATTTTCGCAAGAAAATTTAGGCTTGTCATATTTGTGCGATGATCCTGAAGAGGCAATAATACTAACGCGAGGGTAAGACGAGATCAATGGGTCTTTACATGAAAATGTAAAGACGTCCTGCGATTTCGTCGCAAAGACGGCAATGTCATGGGGCTTTACGTTCGCAAGAACATTTAGGCCTGTCATATTGTCGCAAGAAAAATATCCTGCAGAGGCAAAAATACTAAAGAAATGATAAGACAAGATCAATGGGTCGTTACATGAAAGTGTAAAGACGTCCTGCGATTTTGTCGCAAGACGGCAATGTCATGGGACTTTATGTTCGTAAGAATATTTAGACCTGTCATATTGACGCAAAAATGAGGGGTGGCAAAATAAGACCTTTAACTAGGAAGGCAAAATAAGACCACACAAGAGCAATGATAAGGCAAGATCAATGGGTCATTACATGAAAATGTAAAGACGTCCTGCGATCTTGTCGCAATAATGAATTTCAACATAAATGAAGATAAGACAACACAAGAAATTGAGTAAGCAAATAAGCTTGCAAAAACGGCTATATTTCTTCATTTATTTGTGAAGGGTTAGCAACATCAATTGCGAAAATAAGAAGTATTATTACTTAAAGATTATCGATATAATCTCTCATGTGAAAATAAATAACAGAGGCAAGTATGGGAATGATTAGAGTAAAAACTTGTTATTTATTTTCATATGATAGATTTACAGTAAGTGATTACAAAAATGGAAGGCTAGAAGGATAAATGTACAAATATCACAAGAAGAGAAAAAGGAAAATGGAGCTATCTCTCAATTCATTCTTCTTTTTCATCAGACTCTTTGTCAGACTCCTCTTCTTCGCTTGCATCACTAACAGAGACGTCTAAGGAAGGCATATTTTCAGGAACTTCATCAAGAAGACAAGGATATGAAGAAAGAGGAATACTATGGTCATCGCAAACTGTTGTAATAGTTTGATTGCGAAAACGGACATCATCATTATTGAAATTTGCTACAGTAGTTTGTAGTTGCTTCTTCAGCTTAGAATATTTGTCATTGCGAAGAGAGAAGTTTTTTTGCAAGTTGTGCTTTCTCAGATTCAAGTTCCTTGATTCTAGTTTGAAACCTCTTTCTCAGATTCTCGCGAACAAATGACAATGAGTCAAAGAACTTAATAGCAGTTTCACAAAAAGAGGTGGTAAAGTAATGAAGAACAAGAAACAACCTTCTCTCGTCGTAAATCATATCTTTAACCAAGGAAGTATGCTCAAGCATGAAGGTCGACGTTAACACCTAAGTTATTTTCGGCATTATCTAGAACTTTCGCGGCCCAAGCGAATTCATCATCACTATTTATGACAAGAAGTGAACGAATTTGATTTTCTCGCTCATTAAGTACGGCATTTTGGCGAAGAGATTCATCTCGTTCAATTTGGACTTCAAGAAGAGTTTTTTGGAATTTCGCTAATGCCTGTGCACCTTGATTAGCAATGCGATCCTTGTCATCTATAAGGCTACTAATTTTCTTCCTTAGAATATTATTTTTCTCGTGGGAACTAAGATATAGACGTTTAAATCGGTTGGCTAAACCTAAACTAGATCTATGCTCAATTTCTAAGAGATGAAATTTGGTTCGAAGTTCATTTAATGAGAGAGAGTTAATTTTGTTTGACGAACTACTTAAAGATTCGTTGAGATGAGCGAGAAGGGCATCATCATCCATAGGCTCAGGAAATGAATGGAGAAGGATGGCTTAGCGTAGAAAGATTATAAATGTCTGCGAAAATGATAAGTCAGGCAAAGAAAAATAAATGACAAAGTAGAAACGAAGAAAAGAGAAGAGTTTTATACCATAAAGTTGCCGATTAGCACTTTGAAGGGTAGATATTTTATTCTTCTGGGTAGAAGACTCGACTTCCAATCGTTGAATTTTTCGCGAAGAGCGGCAGTCTCATTTTCATTCTTCTTGCGAGATGTCGCAACTTCAACTTCTAATCCTTTGTTCTTCTCCTTAAGTTGAAGATTTTTCTTTTCAAGATTGTTGCGCCTTTTCTCGAGATCTGAGGCAACAACAAAGGAAGCTCTCCCAGACTATAAAGGAAAGTAAAGAAATTGTTAAGATAAGGTTTATAATCGAAATCACAAAGAAATAAAGAAATATGAACATACCAAGGCACTAAGTGCATTTAAGAAACTGGGAGTCATTGTCCTGGAAACTCCACGAAAAGAATCATTATCCGCTAGCAGGGGGCATCGCAGATATTTGCGAGAGCTTCAAGCAAGTAGCGTAAAAACGATCATCTCCCATTCCTTGCATAGAATCGGAGAAAACACTAGACAATTGCGCCATAGCAGATTCGATCAATGATTCTCCTTCGCAAAAGAAGTGTCAACCTCATCATTATCTTCATCGAGTTCTCGCTGGTTTGGGAATTAGAGTGAGAAGAGGAATGGATTTTCCGTTTTTAGAAGATGGAGCGTAAGATTTATCCTTGCGAAGAGTGATTTTATTCTTGCCTTTAGTCTTCGCAGCCTTCGTAAATATCATTCTCTTCAACGCCAACCTTCGCACACGAATGAAGATAAGAAACAAGAGGCAACAATATTGTTAAAAATAATAAGGAAAAATATTTCTTACTTCATCCGTGATTGAACGAAGTATCGCGCAGTACTCGCCTTTGGATTTCTTTTGTAGCTCCTTCTCAATTTGGTGATCGAAAAATTCGCGAGATTAGATATAAGAGGAAATGAAGATTGTAAAATAAGTAAAAGTTAGGAAGTATACCTCTTTTGCTTTCTCGGGCCAATTAAATACCCAAGGGTGATAATTTATAGATTCGCAGGAGTATATTGGAACCTGAAATGTAAGGTCCGTTCAAAAATAGTGGAAAGACACACCACTTCTCATCTTTAGAGTAGCGAGGAACATTGTTCTTGCCAGAGTGCCAATCAATATCTAACATGAGTATCTTATCATCAGGAACGTTCTCTTTTCTTTTCAATCGAGCACCCCAGCGAGATTTATCATTTTTCATATTTATCACTTCATAATTTTCAAAAAAGTTTTCTACTGAGTACTTGTCAGCGACTATCTCTAAGTTTGCGAATTTAGGATCTCTTACGTTATCAGGATATAGAGATCCTTTACCGGCGCCACGATTGGCGAATTCAAGCATTAGACGGATGCAATCACCACTTAATTGATAAATAGCTCGCGAGAATTTCTCATGAGCAAGGATTTCATAGAACAAGGGTAGTTCGGGATTGTAGAGAGGAATGGGAAGACCTGCGAGGAGTTGACCTAGCGAGATTATGATTTTTTGATCATCACAATGATGATCAATAAACAACTTTTGCATAAAGAATAGATGAAGATTCTTGATTGGGAATAGTAGACAAGGTGAAACCTTTCTCTTGTAAATTCTTTTGAGTCTCACCCAAAAGGGTTTCATATCTACGACCAGGTGGAGCCATTCTCAGAGTATGGGAATGATTAGAAAGTTAAAGATCAAAAGAAAGAAGAAAAGAAAGATTTACAGTAGCAGGAACGTGAATGGCGGAGGAGAAGAATTGAAGAGGATTTGCAGAGAGAAAGTAAAAAAGAAGAAGAGGAAGGTGAGAAAACTATATATAGAGAAAAATTCTCGAGAAGATAAATGCATTTAATGCGAGAAGAGACGTGAATGGTCAAGAAAAGATGGTTGAAAGAGACGTGTCAAGAAAAGAGCGGAAGAAGAAACATGTGTAATAAATTATGTGTGAAAGTACGGGATCATAACAGAAAAAGATGAACCGTTGAGGCATTTCAAAAATACTAATTCTCATGACATTCTTTTCTTCGCAGAGAAGACATGAGAAGAGGCAAGATGTCGGATCAGAATATCGCAACAACAATACTCGCGAGATCAATAAACGACGATATTGCGAAAGTGTCGCAAATGAGTAATATAAATGACGCAATGAATGACGGCAGCCAAAACACGAGAAAGATGTGAAGACCTAGCGAGATTTAGGATAGTTGCGAGATTATATAATTGTACGCTTGCGATATTTCGTAAGTCATTCCCGAAAATAAAGGACAGCTTAGATGTCATCCAATGTGTAATACCCTATATAAGGAGTCGAGCAGGACTGTTGAGGGGAGATCTTTTTCCGAGTGTTGGGCAAGTCATTAGGAGAGAGAAAGTTTATAGTGATTGTAATTTCTTTAGCTCTTTTCCATTTTATCTTGTAAACGTTCAAGAAATTAATCAATAAAAATCATTATTATTCATCTTCAAATGTTTTAGTTGTGTGGATTCTTGTGAGGGTGTAGTGTAGGATTTCCAGCAACTACATCTTTTGGCATGCCTTTGAGTCTTCATGCACGTGTACGGCTTCATGTTGAGAAATTCTCGCGCCTCGTAAAACTTCGGTTGATGATGTTGAAATTAGAAATAACCAAAGTTGAGGGGAGTGAAAGCGTCCTAATGCCGATAGTCCCCATGTGTAGTTTATATGTTTATATCTCATGGCTCTGGCGGGTTGACCATGATAAAGATATCACCATCTCGCATCCGTACTGGTGACTCTATTACTTCTTTCTTGTGAAACTGAAATATGGAGAAGTACAGATTACCCTTGTAGTGGGTGTTTCTATGGTCAAGCTCTGGTTGGTATCAACAAACGAGCGTGGCAGTTCTGGAAGCAGTTGTGATCGGGAGAGACTACATTGTCGAAAGCAACAAAATAGGTCGGGCTGTAATTGCACGGGGCGTCCATGGAAGCAAAGGGATTGGCTGGATGCGTAAGCGAGTAAACTGCCCACGGCTACGAGGTTTAGCGTGATGGGTCAAAAAGTGGCCACAACTGCGATCCTTGGCTGGTTGTGATCACGATCCTTGACTGGGAGGAGTGTGGTGGCTACGACACGATCTTTGGCAGAAGAAGTGGCGTTGAAGCCGGATTCGCCCCGAAGAGGATGTTGAAGCTTATGGAGCAAAAAACGCCAAGCTTCGCCGGGATCCTCGGAGCAGCCTTATTGAGAGAATGCTGGGGCGGGCCTTCCTCGCTCTTGAAGTGGAGCGGCTTCCCGAGAGAATGTTGAAGCGGAGCGGCTTCTGGTGACGGTTGGAGATGTCACGTTTGAAGAAACGTTAGGGAAGCAAATGACCCTGGCTCGGTGACTGGAGGTGTAGAACCCAAGGAACATTTTCTCGTGTCATTGGTGTTGACAAGTGGCGTATTAACGTCACCTTGTTAGGAGGCATGAAGAATCTGATCCTTGCATTCGCGGTTTTGGCATAAATTTGGTTTGGCCATTGAGTGTTGGCGGAAGCGCCGCAACTTTGGATGCCGACGCAGAGTGGCAGTGCAACTTGTCCGCGTGAGACGTGCTCTAGTTGGCTATGGAAAAGGGGGGATGGAGCCGCCACGGCCGAAGCTAAGGAATGGCTCATGAAGTTTGGCTAGGACGCGAGTTTGTTGGCGTCGGTTTGACATGGAGCCGCTGGTGTTATTTTTTGAAGTAGAGCGCTAGCATTGGCTCGGCGTGCCATCTTGGCTTGGTGAGCCGTCAACACTTGGCCGTCACATCGAGACGCTGAGTCAGTTTGGAGCCTATTGGTATAATGGGCGGAGAAGTTGTGCCGAAAAGGTGCAAGTCAAGGCGTTGAAAGATGTAAGTGTCAGCGCTCGGAAGAGATGCAAGTGGCCGCGCTGGAAGGGACTTAAGTCATGAATCGTATTATTGGCTTTATTTTCATATCTTGGTGCTAGCGGCAGAGTGGTAGCAATAAAGCAGGTGAACATATTCTAGGTACGTATCTCCGTGTTCTTCTTTCTATTTGCTCTTCTGTTGTTGGTGCAAACCCTAGCCATAGGCATGTCCGTCATAGTTTTACGGCGCACGCCTGTCTCGATGGTGGAGAAGTCCCCACTCACTCCTTGGCGTGTGATAACCGGTAATCGAGCCGTTTGGTGACCGAGCTTGTTGATGAAGATGATGGAAACGCTCTAAAGTAACGCCGAAGTCTTCCTCCAAGCGAGCCCGCAAATGAGTCAGGAAGTTTACGCGTTTTTCTCTCCTCCTTTTTTTGTTTTTTGAAACAAAACTAAACGAATGTCACAGTGGGAGGAATCGCTTTCCAAGATTGCCTTGAGGTGGGGACTACGATGATGAAGATCCAACCATGGAAACCGCGCTACCGGGTGGTTTGGAAATGGAGGTTGAAAACATTACGACCCAGATGGTGGAAAGTATTCCTGGATCACATAATCGTAGTCTGAATCCGCCAAATACAAATTCAATTGCGCCTATTTTTACTCCTTCATATTTGACTCCCCATGAAGACCACGTGTTTATTGAGGCTTCGTGTACCTGGGGCCTAAGCATGCATAGTTGTATACCAGGATATGGGAAAATACGGACATATTGCCATAACCAAAAAGCTCACTAGCCGATTTGCGCTAGTCAATTGGCGTGGAAGAAGCTTTATCTTCAATTCATCATATGTGCAACGTGACTGGTCACACTGCTTCCTCGTGAGACGTGATCTCAAGCCGGAAGTTTCACCTGGATATGTGCGAGACTTTGAGTTTAATGCCTCTTGGTTCGCAAGGAATTTTCCGAGATCCAAAGATCGCAGTCAATTCGGTTGATGGTCCTTCCGCGGATTTGATCACCAACAAGTGATAGAAATCGAGAAGTCGTCCCAGGAGTTGAAGTTTAAGTCGGCGGCTCTTCAAAGCGTGAGAGACATTTTATCCAAGAAGAACGAGCCGTTGTTGATTGATTTTCCTTGGGCGTTTTATTTTTCTGAACCTCCTTTCCTTAGGTTTTTTTTTTGAGAGGCGAAGAAACGCCTAGTTTATGGTTCGGTTTTTTTCTGCTTTTTTTGACCTGATAGATGATTACTTTTTATAAGAGTTTTGGATTATTTTGGAATAATAGCCTTTTGATCAATTGGTATGTTAAAGTCTCAATTTGTGAGTGTAAGTAGCAAATCATCCTAGGAAAATTGTGAAACCGTGAATGCTGCACGTGAAGGAAAAGATAAGAAACCTTGGGATGATTGGGTCATCAGCCTTCCATGGAAAATGTGAAAATCCAAACGAAAAAGTTATGTAAATATCATCTCGGCAAACTTACTCGTTTTAGGTCTTTCACCAAACCGAATTTTCAGGGAGTGAATATGAGTTTTCACGCGACGCCCTCATTATTGTGCGAAGTCCCCATTCGTTCTTTTGTTGTCTTTGGAACACTTTCACGACGATCCATGGTAAGGCGGAGAATCCCTAGTCCCCAGACGTAATTATCCTGAAACCCATTCGCTGGTAGGATGATGGAAACTAGAGTTGAATTTGTAACCGAGAGATTAATCTCCCACTATGGTCGCTAATTCTTTTGAGGGTGAAAACAGTTTTTGATTTCGGTAATTTCGCTGTGAGTGGGTGAGAAACCGAGTTTAAACCCTAAACAATATATCGCAAGGGAGTACTTTAGATTCGAGAGATCAATCTGTACAAACCGACTAAACAAGAAATGGTCGTTCAGCACTTGCTTTGATCACAAAGTGAAGGAGAAGGGTTGGTTTTAGGGAGGGAAGCGAAGAAAGTGTTGAGACCAGAATAGTTGATTCTGAGAGAGTAGTTGTTTGACTAGTATCAGAAAGTGAAAGCTAACAAACGGGAAAGCTAGCAAGTGAGTTCTGAGTGTTGTATGCTCTTGACTAAAACTTGTTGTTTGGTGGAAATAGGTAAGACCTATTTATACAAGTCGTAACAAAACGTACTCTGGTCTCGTAAGAAATGGGAACGGCCGAGTAAAGTGGAAGGAGATGGTAACGGGTAACGCCTGGAATTGATGTTTCATAATGAAAGAAACGTTTCACCATTACTCCTTGTATTTACTAACCGACTCATTCTTATTTACGCTTTCTTTGTAACGGGCGTAGTGTACGCCGCACGCTATAAACCGTCAAACCAATACCCTAATGAGCATCCCCGGTTTGTGACATGTGTTGATGTCTCGAGTGTTTTCGTGGAAAACGTGTAGCATGTTGTTGTTGCTTGGCAAGTTGAGCTTTGGGAAACTTGTCGGCTTCGGTGGTGACCCTCGACGGTCGAGATTTTGCATCTTGAGAGGAAGGGTAGCCGTTGATTGTTGCAACCCTTCGTTTTGGCATCCAAAGCGCCGTGCATGGCTTTGGCATGTGTTAGGCGCGGCCAAAATTAGGTTTTAGTACAAACCGTGATGTTTGGCTTTGGGCCGCAAGTTGCCATGCGTTTGGTGACGAATCTTTGGAGGCCGAGATTTGCATCTTAAGGAAGGGTAGCCGTTGATTGTTGCAACCCTTAGTTTACAGCCAGCGGCATGACCGTGCTGGTTTTGGCATGCTCGTGCATTTTTTAGGCACGACTAAAATTTAGTGGTTTGGTACAAACCGTGTAGTTTTGGCATTGGGCCGTGAAGTTGCCACGCGTTGGGTGGCGAACTTGGACGGGCCGAGATTTGCATCTCAGAGAAAGGGCACCGTTGATCGTGGCTACCTTCCGTTTCAGAATGGGCAACTTTGTCTAAATTAGGTTTGGTATCTTTGAGACCCTAATTAGCGCCTTACTAGAATTATCGTAGACTT
The DNA here is from genome assembly GCA_023531295.1 of Papaver armeniacum. Lineage (NCBI taxonomy): Eukaryota > Viridiplantae > Streptophyta > Magnoliopsida > Ranunculales > Papaveraceae > Papaver > Papaver armeniacum. The sequence continues at coordinate 20,883 of JAJJWW010011657.1, forward strand.
CTCATACATGCACTCGTATTTTGACGGTCCGCCTCCATTCGATCGAAAAGAATTTCCTATCTCCTACTTGGGGATATTTAGGTTTTGAGCTCATTCAGAGGTGAAAACACGACAAGAAAACTCGGGAAGAATTCAGGAGGGATGTTGCCGGCCCGAGGTGGCATAGCTGCGCCTGTGTCATGGCGGCATGGATGGCATGACTTTTTATTATGCGCGTGCGGCATGTTGGCGCGGTTTTGGGAAGATAGAGCGTTTTTGGAAGCTAGCGTGTTTTGGGAAGCTAGCCTCTTTTGAGACCGTGGCAAGGTGCTTGGAGCAACTCCGATTAGTCAATGAAAGTAGGGGACCAAAGAAGCTTTGGCATAGTTTAGCACGACCAAAATTAGGTTTTGGTACAAACCGTGATGTTTGGCCTTGGGCCAGAAGTTGCCATGCGTTAGGTGGTGGACTGGGGACCGAGATCTCAGATCTCTGGATGGAAGGGTAGCCGATTGATCGTTGCAACCCTCGGTTTGGAAGCCGGCATGTGGTAGGGCCGGCATAGCTTTGGCATGGAGATGTGGCTGCCATGGTTTGCCATTGGCACGGTGGTGGGTTGGCATGGTCGGGCATGCCCAGCGCGAGACGTGGGCGCATGGTTTGCCATTGGAACGGTGGTGCGGCTGGCATGGTCGGAATGCCTTGGCGCGAAGACGTGGCTGGCATGGTTTGCCATTAGCACGGTGGTACGGCTGGCATGGTTGGCGCGGAGACTTGTCTGGCATGGCTTGCCATTGGCACAGTGGTGCGACTGGCATGGTTGGCATGCCTTGGCACGGAGACGTGGCCGGGAATGGTCGCATGCCTGATTTTTTGGCACCGAGACATGGTCGACATGGTTTGCCATTGGCACCAGAGTGCGGTCATGGTCGGCATGCCTTGGCGCGGATACGTGGCCGGTATGGTTGGCATGCTCTGCTACGGAGACGTGGTGGCATGGTTTGCCATTGGCACCATGGTGAGAGAA
>JAJJWW010011657.1:21934-199839 GCA_023531295.1 Papaver armeniacum
CCGAAACACTATAGGATCAATATCAAGTGACAAGAATTAACGTACAAGTGTAATTTACTTTAAATTATAATAAACAAATTATAATTGTGGAATAATAAAGTAAATGACAAAGCAAGATTTTGTTAACGATGAAACAACAAATGCGTAAAAACCACGGGCTCTAGTCCAGCTTTTGACTACTCCTAATTAAGCCGCTATACAAAAATCTAATACCAACTTCATATAGTTGAGACCAAGTAGACTACCCTAGCTACTTAGTTTCCTCGAGTATCTCGCGCCTTCGAATTCTAAAGCATGTGAATAGCTACTCCTTATCGTATTCCAAACAACAAAGGAATGAATCTGTTTTGTAACCACTCTAATAAATCTTTTAAAAGATATATTGAGTTGTTGACAAAGGATCTTCCGTTTAAACTAATAATCTCCTTTGTCCGGTTAAATCAATCTAAATTTTGATGACCGAAATAACCGCTTTCTAGATACGCAATGAATCAATATAAAACTCAAAGAGTAACTATAAAGCGATGCCAATCTTACAAAACTAGACAATCAAGTATATTAAAGATAAACACGATTCTAGTTGATCCTAGCCGATCAAGGTTTGTGCACTAAATTCACAAGATACGAAAACTAATAAGTGTTAGTGCATAGCCGGTTGAACTCACCAAGCGTTGGTATGCCAAGTTTGGTTGTCATATTTTAGTATCAAAACTCATATAGAGTCGCTTGATTAAATACTAGGGTCAAATTCGTTTAGGTTAGACTAGAAAGTCTAGGAATGTTGAGACATTCAAGTATATTACTCCGAAGACCGAAGAATGTGAAGAAGTAACGAAATATAATGATGACATCATCCTTCCAGTTGAGGTTAGTAATATTGACTTGAACCGTTTCATTCCTAACGTATCTTTCAAGTCGTGCTATATTTAAAACATAATCGCTGAAGTTTGTATATACTATACATATTGTATAATACTCTAGTGATGTGACATGATCATAATAATATGATCATAGTATTAAGGAATTAGATTACGAAGTATAACACTTATCTTTTGAACTTCATAGATATGACATCGACATAATCTTGTATATAGTGTTATGATTATGTGAATGGGTTATAGTGAAGATTTCATCCTAGGAAACAATGTTTTACATTTGTTTAAAGGAAGTACATTCATGAACTTGTTTCATGAATCAAAGGGAAATAAATATGCTTATTGGTTCGTCTATTCATTGCAAATATTTGGATGACCAATATGTGTGAGATGGTAGAACCGATCTTAACTTAGGTTATGTATCTTGGTATAAATAATCACAATGCCTCGACTTATGATTTGGTATGACCGAGTTTGATAATTGGTGTAACCGATCCTAACTAATCACCATGTGATGGTATGATCGATCCTTGTAATTGGTGTGACCGTTCCTAGTAATTGGTTTGACCGATCATAAGTGTTGTCTCACCGATCCTTGTAATTGGAATGACCGATCACAAGTAATACCATGTGTAGATGGAACCGATCCTTGTAACTGTGTAACCGATCCTAGTGACGGTGTGACCGATCACAAGTATTTCCATATTTAGGTATAACTGATCCTAGTGATTGGTAGAACCGATTGAACCCATGTATTTCCATATCTAGTTTTGCTTCTTCAAATTGTTTAAGGAAATCATAAACAACATCAACATAAATCATCTCTTCTCGTTCAACATCTTGATGATCATAAACAAAGTAGCAATTCACATCGATGGAATTTCGGATGAATCAATAACATCGTCATCGACAACGTTCTCTTCTTTCCTCTTGAATCAATATCATCGCGATTAAGAGCTTTCTCCATGCTTTCAAGATTTAGAGACATATGAGACATGCTTGGTTGCGGAACCTTGGATGAGAATTTCTCAATCACAAGTTTTATGGTATATAAAGGAAAAGATATTCTCTGGGATGTACGATGATTCGTGACCCGATTTGGGTATTAGGGTTTCGCAGACGGCCAAGACTTTAAAGGTATGTGTACCTTTTGAAAGTTCGGGACCGGTTGATCCTAACAAGTTTCGGAACACAAAAATTGAGGGTAGAAAACAATTTTTTATTTTGAAGCGTACACAACAATTTATCAATACTGCAAATATCCTTTTTGATAAATATTCTTTCTTGAATATAAATGTATTCTTAGCTCAACAAACATGAGTTTAGAGCACAAGAGAATTAATATTTATGAGAAAATAGCTTATCATGACATTCAAACGGAGAATGTCACCTCAAGGAGTAACATTCAAATCGAAATGTCACCTCAAGAATTCATAACATTCAAATCGATATATAAACTTATCATGAAGGAATCACAATATGAGGGGATTGTTGCTTATCATAAACAAGTACTACTTGGAGAATATAGTACATCCGTCACGAAAGATTCCTTATCCAAGCCAAGATTTTTCATGGATAAGGTTCCAAGAATAATGCCTAGATCCGTCCGCAAAATCTAGGAGAGATTCAAATCTCTCAAAATCACGAAGAGATTTTGGGTCGTCCGCAAAATCTCAGAGAGATTCAAATCTCTATGTAAAAATCACGAAGAGATTTTGGGGAGTCACAAAATCTCGGAGAGATTCAAATCTCTCTGCAAAAATCACGGAGAGATTTTTGGGTCGTCCATAAAAATCTCGGAGAGATTCAAATCTCTCTGCAAAAATCCCAAGGACCTCAAGGACCAGATGACGCTCTAAACTTGGAGATTCTGACGAATATTTGCTCCAAAATTCATTTAGGTCAAGGGCCTTCAACTTGATCACAGGGGACTCGGGAAGTTTACTTCACTTTACTATTTTACTTATAACTCTTTCATTCTGTATCAGATTGACTTAGTTATTTTTCTGTTGGATTTGTCTTTTCGTCGTTTACAGGATAAACCTAGCGAAAACTTGGAAAGGTTCTAAGAAATTCGTGACCTAGACAAAAGCTTTGCAGAGCCACATAAGGTCATAAATGGCCACCGAGATGCATCTAGTCATTTTCGTGTTTGAGGAGGATCATGACTTAACGCGACAAAGTATAAGATGAGACTAGCTTCCAAGATATTGCTCGGCCAAAGCTCATACTTGTCTCGAAGATTTAAAGCCTCCTGGGCCGATATGTTATCTCAACACCCGTCAAGTCAGAAAGAAAAGGAGTCATAGCGATTGTACGACTAAGTCTTGATGAGCCTCCATCTGGGCTACACCAACGATTATCCAAAGATCATTTTCCAATGGGACCTCGTTCACCCAAGAAGGAGAAGGAGAATATCTTCGCACCGAACCTACCAAGGATAAGAAAATCGAAGTTCCAACAATTCATATAAAACTCCGTTACTCGACATACAACTACAACCAGCTACATCACATCAAGTAAAACAAGAGAAGGATCCGAGACCATAGCTTCAGGATACACGTTACTCATTCGACGCACACTAGCAGCTTCCCTTGGCCAAAGTCTCTTCTATCGAGAAAATCCAATTGACATGTTATTCCATGAGCCGTGCTCGGACACAATGATCGAAGGACAAGATATGACGATCACATACAATTTCTTCATGTCAAAAATGACTCCTCCATGTGAAGAATTACCTAGCAGATTCCTGAGAACTCTTCCATCAATAAAATGAACAAAAATCGATCATGCAGTTGGACCCGAATGTATCTATTACCTTAATTGTACCAGTAAGGCATATACTACTCTCAAGTTCGGTTGAGCCTCCTCCCAAAAGAGGAATAAATCTCAATGGATAATTTTACTATACAAAAGTTCACATGAATCCCTCTCAAGACACCTTATAGAGGCTTTAACAACAACTTCATCTTGTCCACAAAGACACATGCGATAAAAGATCTCGACATGACTCTCCTAGACGTCTCCACTTACAGATTATCGCTTGCCCGCCTTAAAGACTCAATCTCGTACGCGACAAGGGTCTTACTTCATTTTGCAAACGTCCCGAGTCAATGGGAATCCCTAGTATAATATCAAACTTGGACTAACATAGAATCGTGAATCACATACCTGCATGGCCAACATGAGGTGGCCCGACATCCAATTTTCATATATGTATTTAGAAACGATCGGCGCATGAGTCTCAAAATATCTGGGACACATCAAGACCATTCAACTCCCCAAACCCACAACACAACGTGTTATTACTTGGGATTACGTGACTAGAGATCGGCCTTTAAAATTATGAAGGGACTTATCTCGAGAAATCTCGCATCTCTCTTCGGTCTCGTCGAATTCTTCTCCGTCAAGATTCGTACTCAAGCAATTGCAACCATGTCCCGGTCCCATCGAAGATAAGATGTTTTAGGGTTTTATACGCTTGCATTAGATCTATATCAAGTAGAAGAAGCATTCAAATTATCCCTTAATAATAAATACAAGCAGGAGCAAACTAGGGTTCAAAATCGGCTTGAAGAGGAGTCTATAGTTTCCACTTTACTCAGACGCGACTCATACTTTAGTCACATGACTCGACGAACTAAGACAAATGGGTAGAGAATTCAACAACGTGTCATTGATAAAAGTATCCGTCTATGTCTCTCCTACCATATGTTAAAAGGGCATGATGTTTCAATACACGATCCAAGAGATATCATCAAAACACTTGAAGGAATTGTTGTTAAATGGATTTGGACTCCAAGTTCAACTTCATATGGACATATCAGGGAAAAATAAGATTGAAATCCTAATTTTTCTCCAATAGATGAAGGTTGGGTCTTTTCTGTTCGATAGTTGGGGTCAACCACTAAAATCGGACGTCAAACGAAGTTTTTGACCTCTGAGTGGGGATCGCGCGCAAAGAAAGAATTTCTATTACGAATTTAACTTAGGGTTTTCACCTACTCGCATACCGACGGCAAAATCTAGGTTTGCATCAAGTTCGAACTCATGAGGGTCCCATTTATTTACCGATGCATATGGAAAAGGTTCAAAAGGAGAAAATATCAAACCCGGGAGAAATCTTCCGACAGAGCCCCCTGGAGAAAATCTCTCTTTCTTCATGTTCTCCGCTTCACTTTGGCCTCTGTATCTCGAGCCACCTTCTTAGAATGTTCCACTCTTCATTTACCATGCTTCATTCCAGGTTAAGAAACTCTCTAAAATACGAGGACTCGAACTCAACTCACCCCGACGAACTCGATGCAATTGAGCCCAAAGATTCTCACGGGTTCTCACCAAGTTTCCTGTGTTTACAAAATCATCGTAAGCAAGATCGTTCGTAGTTATCATTCTCGTGATATAATCCATTGGTAAGTGTCTCATCCGAAGTCAAGATATGGGTTCCGTGAAATTACCCTCATGCTTGGCCGCTTGTCTCCGCACCGAATCTCTTCCCTCAAGTCCCTTTGAAATTGTTGAAGCCCGCCTCATCCACATTCTACCAATATCTAACTCGTTCTCACCATGAAGAATACTCTACAAACAAAGAGAAGATCCCGATAAGGTCAGTAAAGTTCAAATTACACAAGTTAAAATCAAGGGAGCAACAACACAGACTAGGGTTTGATTTACATGAGGACAGACCTTTTCCCCTAAAACCTTGTCCTCTCCTAATCCCTTCAATCCTACCCTCATGCCAAGAGTCTTATCCATATCAAGAAATCCAGCTCACATCTCATAGGATACTCGCATATTTGTTTGGGTCCACACTTTCCATGAAGATTCAAGAGAAGACATGATTTTTCATGACTAAGGGTAAGAACGTATAAACATGCCTCAGACGCGTCTTGGCTCAAGGGGATCAAATTCACGACCTATGACAAGCTAAGGAAGGTTAATTAGGTCATAAAACTCCAAAGGCTCATTTCCTAAGAGTCTTAATACATCAAGAGTTCAAATGCAAAGAAGGATTCCTTTAAAAAAAGACATCCGCACATTCCAAATAAAGACTTGAAAACCGACGACAATCCATAAGAATTTCGGGGTACTTGCAAATATTTTCTTCCATGTCTTCCCAACAACATACCAAAAGGGAGCCTCAAACGGATAAACGAGCTAAGAGATGTGGTCCCAACACCGAAGTAAGTGCAAACCGAAAAACTCCCCGAACTTTTTATAAGAGATTTCTCAAGTCAAAAGTATACACATTTGATTGACCAAACGAACCTGATTCAAGTAATTCTTTTTTTTATTATAAAAATTATTCTCTTACATTTCAAAGTTGGGGCTGGGACTCAAATCGGAGTCTTTATTAAGAGTTTATAGCCATTCTCCTAAAATATCTCAAATCTGAAATTTTCTCGATTGAACACCTAAACAAATTTTATTCTTGACAAATACGACTACTTATATTCATTCAATGGTCAAAGGAATATTAGTATATGATCAAGGAGGGATAAATATCAAGATTTACCTAAGATGACTCAATGGAGAACGAAGGATGGGTATCTACATCAGAAACTCAAGATGTTAAGTACTTCGTTAACTTCAAGATTTACCTAAGATGAATCAATGGAGAACGAAGAGTAGTATCGTTTTGGAAGAAGAACAAAACTACCATCGAAGCAAAAAGAAGATGTGATCATTCGTAAAACATTCATGTCATGTTTGGAATTATGGGATCAAGAGTTAATTTCAAGCATTAAGTATAACGAACGGGTTTCTGTAAAACTAATTCTACTTCAAGCGTAAAGAGGAATATGACTCCAACAAGGAAACCCAGGCCACCTAGTTGTCAAAATAAAGCCAAAAAGGTTTTTTCTTAACTCTCTCTTCATGTGTGGTCAGTCTCATGCGATGGATTCCACTCGGATCTTTTCTCTCCCTCATGAGCACAAGAGCAGACAGAATTAGGAATTTGACAAAAATAACTCTGCTTTGAGACTTTTCCCAATATTCCTAAAAAGAGGATTTTATCAAAAGAGCAGGAAGTCTTCTAGTACTCACATCCATGCCTCTATACAAAGGTCACTCAAAAGCTCTCCAGCTCATGAAGGCATCTCTAAACGCTACACTTGAAGGCTTTTGAAATTTTGAAGAAAACAAAAGAAGTTTGACTCGAGTCGGAAACTAACTTATTAATCCTCTCCGCAGCATCAAGGATGTGCCTGTCTCGTATATTGGGTGCATCATTATATCTAATATCTCTGAGTCCCTTCCCTACACCATAATGCAATAACAACAAGGCTCATAAGGGTTTCTTATAGAAATACCCGTAGTTCAAAATTTTTGATAAAAGGGAAGTCTAGTGCAAATAGAATTCTTGGGTTTGTGGAATGGTGGACCGGTTTCTAAACCTAGCACACGTCCAAAAATTAATAAAGGACAATTTCTCTTTTCAATTCTATCTCAAAAGGGAATCTCTAGAGCAAAGGGAAAAGGAGTTAGAACTAAAAGAGGAAATTAGAGGAATTTGGGTCAAATAAGGAAACCAAGGTCTTTTCTCCTTCCAAAATTCCTCCAAGCCGTGTCCAAGCCTTTCCTATGCGTGGGAATAGTCTTCTAAGACAATGAGACGTCACTTATTCTCTCGGAATTTTTCGGAGGGATCGAAAGTTAAAGAGAATTAGGGTTTTGAGGAAAATAGCCCTAATTTGGCTCAAATAAGGAAACCAAGGTCTTTTCTACTTCCAAAACTCTTCCAAGTCGTGTCCAAGACCTTTTCATGCGTGAGGATGCTCTCCTAGACTAATGGGACGTGATCTATTCTCTCGGGATTTTTGTAGAGGGATCGAAAGTCGAAGAGAATTAGGTTTTGTCGAAAAGTCGTAATTTCAAGAATTTTGTGAAAAATGGGTTTATTCTAAAGGAGAGGATACCGAGCCTCTCCCATTCTCTTAGACGGTTCTTTAAGCCTCTCTCAATCCCTTTTAGCTCAATGCTCTTAAAAAAAAAACGAGTTCACAAGGGATTTTGACTAAAACACCCTTATATTGTAATTTTGAGAATTTTCAAAGAAGAGAGCCTTAATGCATCTAGATACCAACCAAGCTCTCATATACTCATTCAAAAGCCTCGTACACGTGAATATTGAGTTCACTAAATGTTCTAAGAAGAACAGGATTGAAACGGAATCCGAAAAAGCAGAATGTCAGAGAAAATAAAGGGAGTTTAGCTAAAACAAGGAAGTTGGATTTCAAAATTTTCAAAACCAAGACCAGACATGCGCCTCTCTCCCTCTCTCAAGCTGTGACCATGCCTAAAGAGTCTCACGAAGTCTTTCATGTCAAAAAAATCATGCTCATATTAGCTTTTGATGAAAATACCCTTGGGTTTCAAAGATAGGTATTTTCTCTCGAAAAGGAGTGTCTGATTTGTATAAGGGATTGAACAAGTTCTCGTCATACAAGTCACTAAACCCACAAGATAGATTCACACTTTCCAAGCCTCTTAAAGCCTATCCAGAACGTCTGAAGGAGTCAGACGCGAACAAGAGGGAAATTAGAGCTTAGGTGCAATACAAGCCTGAATTCTTAATTTGTATGGGATAGGAACTCAGAATCGCAAAAGAAAGTGCCAATTTATTATCATATGATTTTTCCCAACTTCACGGACATCCGTAAAGCCGCTCAAATCTCTTCTCTTCCCCAAATACTCGCTTGCACAAACTTAGAAGCTCAATGACGCACAAAGAGAAAATTAGGGTTTTGTCCAAGTAAACCCTAATTTGAAAATCCCATTCAACCAAGATGAAAGTTTCCTCTCGCAAAACTCTATTTCCATGACGTTTTCCAATGCAAAAGGTCTAACAAAGATTCCAAGTCCGGGGACACTTCCAAGCTCGAGTGGTACAAAAGGAAGAAATTAGAGTTTTTGTCAAAGAAACCCTAATTCGCAAGTCTAGTCTCTCAAAACGGAAATTTTACCGCATCAAGTCTCAAGTGTCACAATAGTAATGTCTCCAAATACAATATTCCGTAAAGCTCCCAAGTCCGTAGTAAATTCGAAGTTCAGAATCGGAGCAAGCAAGGACTAAGCATCGGGGACTCCGCAAAAAAAGTTGTAAATTCATGCCTGAACGATACGCAACCATCTATATACTCATCATATAACAATCAAGGTTCTACTTTTAGTACGGGACTTAATATAGATGGTGAAATTTGGATAAGGGGCCAAAGCGTCATCTCAAGACCATAGATAAAATTCAACTCTCACGAGAGAGATTAAGCCCTTGGCCCTCAAGGCATTCTTAGCCACGATTTCTAGTATACGTCCCCGCGAGACAGTACTGGTCGTGATGCCGTGACTCCTAGCGCACATCCTCAACGAGATACTACTGGTCACGTAGGTTCTGTAGAGCGTAAAACGCCCCCAACACACTTATGAACCAGAACATCCATAATTTCAGCACGTCTTCGCGAGATGCAGCTGATTGTGATGCCATGATTCCTATTATACGTCCTCAACGAGATGCTGCTGGTCATGTAGGCTCAGAGATGCGTAAATACATCCCCCGACGGACTTATGACCCGAGCAGAGATTTGCATATCTCCGTAAGCACGACTTACCCTATTTGAGATCACAAACTAAATCATAGTATATCATCATGAGATACACTAGTCATGTCCGCTCCAAGCTCCGACTCGACTTCTTCGAGGTTTCCGGATAACTCCTAGGACATCCCCGCGAGATACACCGGTTATTCTACCTCCGAGCCTTTTTCGACAGACTCTAGAACATCCATTCGAGATACACCGGTCTTGTTGGCTCATCATATGGACACGCAATTGATTCCTAGCACATCTTTGCAAGATACGATGGTCAAAGACATGTGAGCCAAAGTCTCACATAGACATTAATCAGGCGTACAAATCCTTTCTCTCTCTCTCTCCAAAGCCGAGTTCCAGCCTGACCACGCAGAGAGACACAGATCCGTTAAGAAAATCTTTGGAGAGATTTTGATCCGTCTACAAAATCTCTAAGAGATTCAAATCTATTTGTAAAAATCACGAAGAGATTTTGGGCCGTCCGCAAAATCTTGGAGAGATTCAAATCTCTCTGTAAAAATCACGAAGAGATTTTGGGCCGTCCGCAAAATCTCGGAGAGATTCAAATCTCTCTCCGTTAAAAAATCACGAGAGAGATTTTTGGGTCGTCCGCAAAAATCTCTGGGAGAGATTCAAATCTCTCTCGCAAAAATCTTGGAGAGATTCAAATCTCTCTCGCGAAAATCACGGAGAGATTTTGAGCCGTCCGAAAATCTCTCTCGCAAAAATCCAGGAGAGATTCAAAATCTCTCGCAAAAAATCACGGAGAGGTTTTTGAGCCATCCATAAAAATCTCGGAGAGATTCAAATCTCTACAAAAATCACAAAGAGATTTTTGATCCGTCCGCAAAAATCTCGGAGAGATTCAAATCTCTCTGCAAAAATTACTGAGAGATTTTTGAGCGAGCTCCTCGCAAAATCTCTGAGAGATTCAAATCTCTTCACAAAATCTCGGATAGATTCACATAATAGGCACACGCCTTACCTAGTGCTCAAGCCTATTTCTCGGCCTCTCAAATACACTCACGGCTAGTAAATTGAGCTCCGAACTATACATGGCTATCCAAAAACGTGGATAAGCTCTCTTGAGCAATGTATGCTCAACAAAGGGACCCACAAACAATAATACGGTTTTCACATGACACATGTGACCGGTCATGGAGAGAGAGATCAAACTCAGCTCCTCTTACACTGCACACGAATCCTAAGGAATTCCATGCCTTTTCACGTGACTCATCCTAGTCATTCTCATAAATCAGAGAATATCTCTCTATCTTGGCCAACTCGGCTAAGGAGACTATTTCTCTCTCAACACATCATCACGAAGGCTGACTCAACTTCACACAAATGGGGGGATATCAATTAGGGTTTTGGTCTGGCGGTCTACGACATGTGTGAGGAATACCCGGCTTATTTCTCACCGCAGAAGAGAGTAAAGGCGGTGGAATAATGAGATAAACTCAACCTAGTTTATCCCTATTCCTGAAGAGATGGTAGAATTGTTCCGCACGGCATGGAAAGCAATCCTTGTCTTCACCGACTTGAGATTAGAGAATTCAGCTATAAATAGGTCCTCTATTTTTCCAAGCTACGATCATCTTTCTCATAACCTCTCAGAGCAATAACTTGTTCTTTGATCTCTCTCTTCATATGCTTCCTCCCCAAGACCAGCACCTAATCCTTCTTCCTCGTGATTGAGCGCCTTTGAACGGCCACTCTGCGTGGTTTAGGCGAAGACTGTTCGTACTCAACCTCCCGTAACTCACTTTCAGAAACCCTAGAATCCCACTTCTAACCTTTCTCAGATTTTAGGTAACTAGAATACCGATGAGAGTATTGACTCTGTGTCTCAGCTGAAAGAGTTCAGAAGCCTGAAATTCAATTCGCTTAAAAGTTTCAGAGCTTTCCTTGGATGCTTCCCGTTCTACTTCTGAGTCAGACTCATCTATAAAATAATAGGAATGGCACTTATCAATATCCAATTATTTTATGGGGACACATTGTTCGTCTCTAAGAGAGTTTGTTAATTCAGACTCTCCCCCTAAATCGATAAAAACAGTTTCTTTTAAACTAGTGCAGCGTTTATCAAAGATTTTACTCGTGTCAATATAATCAGACAGCTTCAAACACAGACTTATTAGGTCTTAACGTGTTTTCCTGCTCTGATACCAATTGAAAACACTGGGGGTACCAAAATACACCACCAACGTTTTCCTAGGCAATATGTATGGACAAACTTAACACAACTCCGAGAGTTAAAACTCAATCAAGGAAATTGTCTAGAGTTATATCTCTATCTCTCTTGTGATTAGAACGTTTTGCACTGAATCCGTGAACCTAATTACAAAGAGAGTTCTTGACTAGTACCAAAGACCAATATCCAAGGATCAATCTAGTCTTATCCAACAAGCAAGGTCGGACCTATCTACTATGATTGATCAACGCATAACCTGTGATATTTCAATTATAAAGATAAACAATATAATGCGGAAAAAGAAATAACACAGACACCAGAAATTTTATTGACGAGGAAACCGCAAATGCAAAAAAAACCCCGGGACCTAGTCCAGATTGAACACCAAATTGTATTAAGCCGCTACAGACACTAGCCTACTACCAATTAACTTTGGTCTGGAATGTATGTAGTTGAGCCCGAATTAGTCTCCCACTGATTCAGGTACATTCGCGCTCCTTACGCCTCTTGAATCCCAATCCGCGAAATTAGTTCCCTTAGATGACGTCACACCAACTAAAAGTTTCTTCAACTCAATTGAAGATTTTAAACCAAATCCGCCTCCCACAGATTAAGCCTATTGTTTGTACCCTAATATTTTACACCAAAAATGGGATTACTTAGGCCTAAAAGGATCCTATTATTAGCTAAGTATGGTTCATTGGGCCTAATATGCTCCTCTTGTGAGCCAAGTATGGCTAACTAGGCCTCACAAGCACTATACATAGAGGCCCATATGCAAATGTCCAAGTCAAGGCAAGAAGGAGCCACGTCACCATTGTCAAGTCACCATAGTCACGTCACCAGTGTGGGCCACGTCAACAGCAGAAGCACAGTTAACAGTTCAGGGTCGATGACGTCAGCAAAGACTGACGACGTTAGCGTATTTTGTCAACGGAAGCATATTCCGTCACCGTCAGTATCGTCGTTAACCTATTCCGTCATGACATTAGGAGTACGTCAGCATGACGTCATCAAAATCTTCTTCGGGCGAGGTCAGCAGATAGCGATTTTGCCGTGGCCGTGCTTGGCGGGCCTCCCCGGCAAGCGGCTTGGCGGCCGGACCAGTTCTCGTCCGACAACAGTGATCTTCTTCCTGTGTTTCTCGCGTAACATACTTCTGTGCTCCTCGGATGTTTGCACCTCACACAGTTGAACTGTAGAATATTTCTGCCCAGCCGAGCCGTGCCAAGTCTGTTCAGCCGAGCCAATCTGCTGGATGTTTCAGCCCCAATCATTTGAATTGTGGATATTTCTGCCCCACTGCGTAGGCTTAGCCTATTTCATCTATTTGCTTGGGCTTGGTCAATTACTCACTATGGTTGCCTAATTCCATAACACTATAGGAAGTTTCTGAAAACATCCAGGGCAATTAGTGCAGTTTATGCCAGGAGGCATGCAGGGCAATTAGTGCAGTTTATGCAGGAGGCATGCAGGGCAGTTATTACAATTTATGCTTACCTCGAAATTAGAGTAAAATAGAAATTTGTAATATATAAATAGAGGGGTTCACAACCCTAACAGGGATGCAATCTCCCCTACTAAAACTCCTGTAAAAAAACTCTAGCTAACTTAAGCATCAGACGGTTTTATGCAGGTACCCCCCCCAATACTGTTGACGTGTAGAGAAAGGTAGCAATTCGATCTATATCAACATCATCCTCAGATTCGTGTTTGAAGGTGAAAATATTTTACCTTACAAACACCTATATAATTGATTTCCTGATTTACGATCGAAACATATGATCAGATCAAACGTAAGATCCAGGGTGATGGAAATCGATAGCAACTTGACAAAGGTCTAGCTATCCTCAAAATGGGACTTATGCAACCTGAAGTGCAGCCTAGATTATTATTCAACTCACAAGTATAAAACTTGTGGAATCACAAAGTTGAGACGAAGAGAACTTTGTGATTTCTATCTATCTTGTTCAAGTGATAAATCAACAATCGAACAAGATCAGGATACTCAAGTTATCAAGATAAAAGATAACTAGACCCGGCCTCACGAATCTCAATGAAGTTTTTGATAATCGCTAAACCCTAAAAGGGTTTTCTGGAGAGAGGCGACTCTAGATACAACTAGGACACACCAAAAATAGTGTCAGGATTCAAAGATCCCAGTTGCCAAGAGTTCCCCCTATATAGACTTCAAAGCTTAGGTTGTTTTAGGTTTAAGCTAAGATAGCTTTGGAACCAAGCAAACAATATCCACCGTTATATGAAAGCTTTGAATCTTATTCACATAAACAAGATGTACACTATGGTTAGGTAAACCGTAACCGAACCATGTACAAAGACTATTGATGTGGTTTTGAAAGTTTGTTGAAAGTGGTAGTAAAAGTTCGTTCAACTCAGACTTGTAAAGATTTAGTTTCAGAAAACTCTAAAAACAAAGAAAATATATACGCAAGTTTGTCACGATATCGAGAGATTAATGAGACTCAGGATTCCACCAATTCTTACATTCATGTGGTTCAACTCATAATTCTAGACATTTATAGCTCAAATTTATTGACTCTAATTCATTGCCGAAAGTAGATTTTCAAAGTAATGACTGTATATCTAAAGCATGAGACATCAAAACACTTAAGAAAGCATGACCCATCAATTGAAATCACAATCATTCAATAAAAATCATAAGATACGATTAAAAATCAATGCAATAAGTCATAAAAGAATTAATAGAATTACCACATGCATGAAAAATGGCTTCCTACATCGTCCTAGTGTTGGGGTTTAGCTCCTCATGTTATTCATGTGCTCGAAATAGTTGTTCATAGCTCAAATAGGTGAAAAACAAGAGAAAACTAATAAAGTAGACAGGTTTGCAACGTCAGTATTGGCGTTACAAACAGCTCTTTAACGGGTGGTGAACACATAGAAAAGATGACAACATGATAATATATGTGATCTATTATTCCCGAACAACGATACTTTTATTGTGCAAAGTTTAAATAAGACCGCCTATGTTAGTCTGCTCTTCGTGTTCTTGAGAACGACACTTTGTGGTGTCGTCCGCAACTCTTTCTTCTTCTTCTCTCTTCTTTGTTGCAAAAATCTTCTCTCGCAGCCCTCCAAACCCTCAGTTCGGTCCCCAAACTCCCGATAAACCCCTTGTGACACCCGAGCACCCTTTATATAGCCAACAGGGTCATTAAATCTCTCAAAAATCGTCGGAATCTCCTCCTTTTTCTTCTCTGCAAGTTACCGGCAATATTTCCTTTCATTGCTCTCTGTCATGCGCCTGGGTTGCTGTCAAACTCTTCTAAAGATTAAATCAAATCTTCAGCATAGATTCTCTCCCATTCTATCCACGGAACTTCCTTTTCCATCTCAAATACCCGATATAAACCAACCGAATACGAGTATCTCTCAAGCCCTGTTTTCTGTCGTGTAGATGATCCAGCCCAAGTCAGTTGGATTTAAACACTATGTCAAGCCTGTTACGCTCTAACAGGTTCATCTCAGGCAAATTTGGCGATTGAATCTCTCCAAAAGCATCCCAAATATCGAACCCTAAAATCTGTTTGGCTGCAAAATTATTTCCCGCCATAATTCATAATTCAAAGGTAGGGGATGAGTGCCCCTTATCCAGACGTCGGGTGCCTTTAAAACCTGGGTGTCTTGGAGTGTAAATAACAATTAGGGTGCCCCTTATCAATGGTGTACCCCTTAGTAATTGAAGCGCCCCTTATCCAAATGAGAGTCCGAATAGTAATTTTCTCCCATGAGCGCAAAAACCACTTTGCGAGCCAATTTTGCCGCAAAAGCTTATTTCTCCAAAAACACCTACAAAAACATAAAATACCAAAATAAGCGCAAAATCGGGTACTAACATTACAGAGAATTGAGACTAAAATAGACACATAAATGCGTCTATCAAATACCCCCAAACTTATTATTTGCTAGTCCCGAGCAAATCAAAAACAGAAAATAAAATCCTAACTCACTGTCGCAGGCATCGTCGATTGCATTTAGAGTATGCAATAAGCCTTTAAACCCCTAGGTGGCCCTAGAGGCCGAGTTATAGTCTCTCGGGAGGGTTTACCAGAGATATACCCACAAAACCTTTACACTCCGGACCACTAACTATTTACGGTAACCTTGGAAAGCACTAAAGAATCTCCTTGGTTGGCATACCGATTGACTACAAGAGGAAGTACCCGATGCGAAATTCCATTCTTTCTGTACACGAGTTTGCACTCAAGCATACTAAAATTCATATATAAGTCACAAAGCTCTACTCGGGGATAGTTTCGGACATCATAACCGAGTCAACCAATCACATGGATAGATTAAGAGATAGATATAGAAAAATATAGATGGTTTTGATGTTGACTAAGGTGAATGGTGTTTCTCATATCTGTCTGAAGGCCACTGCCAAAATGAACCTATCCTAATAGACCGAGATACTAGTCTGACTAATATCTACACAACTGGCATATACAAGGGAACCAGTGGTCGACAATCCTAACTCTAGGTCAACACAACTGGCATATACAAGGGTTCCAGTGGTCGACTTTATTGAATTTATTAGGTTGGTCTGATGGTCTGGTCTCATTTTTTTTTTTTTTTTTTTTTCAACTTTTTTTTTTTCAACTTTTTCAACTTTTTTTTTTTTTTGTATCTCAATCACTCTATTTCACCCTAGCAGTGGTAACAACTTGAATCGTGAGCCCCACCTAATCACTTAGAGAAACATATTTTAAAGAAAACAAAATAAAAATAGAAGTGAAAAGGATTCAACGAGATATGGCGAAACTACCATGTTTTTTCTTTAATTCTAACACCTGAGCTCTGTGCTTTTATGAATAGACTCTTTAGATGTTGCCATCTAATCAGATTGGTTCCTCAACTCCTACAACCAAAATGCTTCCATCCACTTAGATTGGTTAGTGCCATCCTTAATAAGCATAAATTTCTAGGCCTGGAGTTTATTAATGCAACTAAAAGTTTCTCCCATACCCCCAAACTTAAATCTAACATTGTCCTCAATGTTCTAAAGATAACATTAAAAGCATGAACAAGGAGAAACTGTTACCATTTGAAGTAAAAGAGATAAGGAAAGATATTACCGTGTCGCATGAATATTGGGTTATCTCCCAAGAAGTGCTAAGTTTAAAGTCTTGACCAGGACTAACAAAGGATTAGTCACCTTATAAAATCATAAAGTAATAGCCGAAATATACGTGGGTCATCAAAACCAAATAGAGCTATCACAAGTAAAAGGAATCTGCAACATGACAAGAAAATTAACAAATAATGCACACCCTTGTCTAGTTTCTGTTTAAGACAACTACATCTAGCCGTGGTTCGAGTTCGTGTTCTATAACTGGGTCCAAATAAAATATTTTCTTGTGCTTGGAATTCCTCAAAGCTAAGATCCCGTTCTCAAGGTTGTAAAGTCTCGTAAAAACTCGAATAAGAACTATAGAAGCACATAATAATAACTCCGAATAATTGCGGATCCTTAAAGTCAATCGGGTTTTGACTCACACAATTGACCACGATGAAACTGGCGGTCAATAATGTGTCGATACTAATTCCTAAAGTACTTAGGCTTAGTCTCAGAACTTAATAACTGACACATTTTGAACTCATACATTCCCACAATTGGTTGAAAAATATTTGGTGGTAAAACAAAATCTATCTGGGTATCATAGCATGGGCTAACCACATCAACCAGAGGATGGGTTTCTAACAACAGAACTTCCCTATGGACATCACTAGGTTCAAGAAAACGTGTATGAAGATAATCTTTTAAAATTGTTGAGGCACATATGTCAAGTCCCAAGTGAGGGACCTTTCTAAGAGTTAAGGCACATGGAGAATGATAATCACCCCCAAACTTAGAGTTTTCAGTGTCTCTAGAAAGACTAATCACAACTTCCCTAATTTCAAGGTCATCAGATTCCTGAAAATGGTCAATTGATTCTTCTAAGTCAGGTTCATCCTCACTCATCTCAACGAGTTCATTTTCTTTGTCTAAGACTAAGGTTTCTAAATCGCTAGACTCTAAAACAATATTCTCAGAATAAACTCGTTCCTCAAAAGTATCATCAGCTTCGTAATCATAAGGGAATACTACATCGTCTAAAACGGGGGTATCTCTAGTCAAATCCTCGTCCTTTTGAATAGGTGAATAATTGTTAAAATTATTTGGATTTGAACTAGAAACATTATCACTATTTAGCTCGATTGGAGTAACAAATTCCTGATCACTAAGCCTACTTATTTCAAATTCTTCATCAACACTATCCTCATCATAATCATCATTATAATAACATGAAAATGGTTGAACCTCATCTAAAGTAGTGTTACCAATTCTAACCTCGTCATCTTGATTATGCAAATAACTATCCTCATCTTCAAAGGTACTATTGGAAACACTATATTGGAAATTAAGATTGTCTTGAGCAGCTCTTTCCTGGGCCTCTAACAACATTTTCTGAGTCGACTCACATGACATCCTGGTTTTATCTAGGAAAGAAGGTTCACACGTTGCATTGCTTTCGTCCAAAACTAAGTTATTCATCTCAGCTGAACTACGTGTAGACTCAAGTAACTTCTGTGTCGACTCAGCTAACTTACGTGCGGACTCTAGAGAGGAATTTTGCTCGTATGACCGGTGGGAGTATGGATAGTAATTGGGCTCATCATGGTATGAGCCATAACCTTGAAAAGGTGATGTTCCCCAACCACTATTCACACTATGGTCAAAGTAGTAACGTCCATTTTGAAACTCGAGTCGGATATTCGTTGTATTGGCTATTGTAATACCAAGTTCGACATTCTATTTGCGGGGGTGTGAGTTGTCACACAAAATAAAACCCAACGACGGGGGATTCGTGGGTGGATAGAGTCTTACCTCCCGTAGCAGACGGACGATGAACCGTTGAAGTCGACTCGGGCCACCGACCCGATGTCGGTGTACGAACCCGAGGGCCGAGACAGATCGTGAATCGTCGTCCTTCCCGCAAACGATTTATATTTAATTTTTTAACCCTTCCTTAGGGTTTTAAAATAATGTCCAAGTCCAAAAAGTAAAGTCCAAAAAGTGTCCCAAAAAGAAAAAGAAAAATTACAAAAATACAACCCTATTTTGTTTCTAAAAATAAAACAAAATAACTATATACAAAATCTTCTTCACTCCTTGGACTCCTCTTTTCTTTCCTTCTTTGGCGATGCTTTCCTTTATAGCACTTTTTCTTTCCTTGTAGCTTCGCTCCAAATCGAAAAAGAATCGAAAAATACCAAAGGCGTAAAAGGAACAAAATATAATAAAAATAAACCTAAAACAAATCTAAATACAAGTCCGCGTCGGCGGCGCCAAAAATTGATGTGGTTTTGAAAGTTTGTTGAAAGTGGTAGTAAAAGTTCGTTCAACTCAGACTTGTAAAGATTTAGTTTCAGAAAACTCTAAAAACAAAGAAAATATATACGCAAGTTTGTCACGATATCGAGAGATTACTGAGACTCAGGATTCCACCAATTCTTACATTCATGTGGTTCAACTCATAATTCTAGACATTTATAGCTCAAATTTATTGACTCTAATTCATTGCCGAAAGTAGATTTTGAAAGTAATGTGTATATCTAAAGCATGAGACATCAAAACACTTAAGAAAGTATGACCCATCAATTGAAATCACAATCATTCAATAAAAATCATAAGATACGATTAAAAATCAATGCAATAAGTCATAAAAGAATTAATAGAATTACCATACGCATGAAAAATGGCTTCCTCCATCGTCCAAGTGTTGGGGTTTAGCTCCTCATGTTATTCATGTGCTCGAAATAGTTGTTCATAGCTCAAATAGGTGAAAAAAGAGAAAACTAATAAAGTAGACAGTTTGTAACGTCAGTATTGGCGTTACAAACAGCTCTTACAACGGGTGGTGAACTGTTACGAGAGAAAAGATGACAGATGAGATAATATATGTGATATATTATTCTCGAACAACGATACTTTTATTGTGCGGTTTAAATAAGACCGCCTATGTTAGTCTCTCTTCGTGTTCTTGAGAACGACACTTTTGTGGTGTCGTCTGCAACTCTTTCTTCTTCTTCTCTGCTGCTGCTGCAAAATCTTCTCTGCAGCTCCTCCAAACCCTCAGTTCGGTCCCCAAACTCCCGATAAACCCCTTGTGACACCCGAGCACCCTTTATATAGCCAACAGGGTCATTAAATCTCTCAAAAATCGTCGGAATCTCCTCCTTTTTCTTCTCTCTCGCAAGTTACCGGCAATATTTCCTTTCATTGCTCTCATCACGTGCTCGGGTTGTTTGTCAAACTCTTCTAAAGATTGAATCAAATCTTCAAAGATAGGTTCTCTCCCATTCTATCTACGGAACTTCCTTTTCCATCTCAAATACCCAATATAAACCAACCGAATACGAGTATCTCTCAAGCCTCGTTTTCCATCGTGTAGATGATCCACCCAAGTCGGTTGGATTTAAACACTATTTCAAGCTGTTACACTCTAACGTGGTTCATCTCAAACCAAATTTGGCGATTGAATCTCTCCAAAAGCATCCGAAATATCGAACCCTAAAACTGCTTTGGCCGCAAAATTATTTCCGCCATAATTCATAATTCAAAGGTAGGGGATGAGTGCCCCTTATCCAGGACGTCGGGTGCCTTTAAAACCTGGGTGTCTGGAGTGTAAATAACAATTAGGGTGCCCCTTATCAATGGTGTACCCCTTAGTAATTGAAGCGCCCCTTATTCGGGTACTAACATTACAGAGAATTAAGACTAAAATAGACACATAAATGCGTCTATCAACTATGTCCAACATGCATGGTTAGCCGAAACTAGAAGGTTTGGACTTAAAAGCTTAAAACTCATTTCCTTGAACACAAAGACAATGATCTTGAGTCACAATCATGTGATCAAATAAGTCTAGTGTATTATAGAGAATTGATCAAATAAAAATTATCTCAGAGAAATAATTTAATCGTTGTTGAATCATAATCGACATAGTTTGTAAATACACAAAGTACAAATACATGAGTAGTTCATGAATCGTCAGAGTAAAGGCACGCAGACCGGTTTGCAAACAAATACGCAAAACCGAACTCCGGAGTTGAAAGAACTTTTTCAGTTCACGTACCAGTTTGCAAACTTAGGTGCAACACTAAGTTCTGGAGTTGACAGAACTTTTTCAGTTCACGTACGGGTTTGCAAACTTAAGACCTTTACCGGTTCCGGAGTTCACAGAAACTTTTCAGTTTGCGTACCGGTTTGGGTACTAAACTGGTTCTAGAACATAGAACTATATTTGTTCGCATACCAGTTTGAATACTTTAACCCGATTCCCTTACCACAATTCCAAAATGGTTTGCATAGGAATATGCATACCTATCCGGATCACGAAACAAACGGATTTTCCCATGATGTGCATATGAATATGCGTATCACACAAATCTGAAAGTCGATATATAGATACTCCGCTACGTGTACGAGTACATGTAATACAACTTCGGACATATAATAGTTTTTTCAATTTGTAAGACTGTAACACTGTCTTGTATTCGAATATAGGAGTTCTATATTTCTCTAAATCAATTCGAAACATTCCTGAATAACATCAATGACACATATCACTGTTCCAGGCTATTTTCGAATGATAAACTTTATTCATGATTTGGTTCCGTAAAATAAATTGTTCTCCACCGAAATTGATCAAGTATGAACAAATGTTCATTAAGCTTAGTCATTATATTTGGAGAAATTCGTAAACTAAATAATTAGTTCTCGACTCGAAATTCTTGTCTATGCAAGATAGTCTAAATAGTTATGTGACAATTGTCTCAAGGATAGAAAGGTGAATATAACTTGAGAAATAGGTGGTTTAGTCTTCACTTACCTTTTGTTGATGAAGTTTTCCAAAAGCTTCGGTTGATCTTCACCTTCAAACGGTATAACGCAAATGATGACTGGTTCGTTTATCAACTACCTCTATCCTAGACCGAGACTTGACTAATTGTAGACTAGAAATCAAGATATAGTTTTGACAACTAAATTTGACAACAAGCTTGATATAGAAACACTTGTGAGTGTGACCGAGCAATGCTATAATAATTTTCTATGGACAAAGTCGAGACAATACAACAACAAGGTATTCACTTGATAATAGTTACGGTCCAAAACCGATTTACTATAGGATTAATATAAAGTGATTAGGATTTAATGTACCGATGTATTTAATTTTAATTATAATAAAACAATTACAATGCGAAAGTAAAGTAAAGTAAAGTAAATGACACAACAAGATTTTGTTAATGAGGAAACTGCAAATGCAGAAAAACCCAGGACCTAGTCCAGTTTTGAATACTCTCAGAACTAATCCGCTATACAAAAACAAAGCCAACTAATCCGCTATACACTCAAGTATTGATCGAATTTTATATAGTGGTAAATAGAGTTGTCGTTCACTCGAACTTGATGAGATTGATTTTTAGATTTAAATTTTAAAACTAGCAAATATATACAAAATAATAACAATGTTTCGAGAGGTTCTAGGACTAGGATTCCACCAAATATTCAAATTCATGCAATTCACATATTTATTCTAAACCATTATCGCTCATTCAATAAGAATTTTGACTCTATTTCTTTGCCTAATGTAGATTCTTAAAATATTAATTGTAAATCTTAAGCATGGCATATCAAAAGAATTAATCCTAAGCATAAACCATCAAATGAAATGACAATTAATTAATAAAAATCTTTTTCTAATTTTAATTCAATGCAAATAGTCATATAAAGAATTAAATGAATTTACCACATGATGAATTTTGGTTTCCTCCGTCGTCCCCAGAAAGGTTCAGCTCCACATAGTGAAAAACACACTCAAAATATATTTTTATAGCTCAAATGGTGTTTACAAAGAAGAAAAGGGAGGAAAATAATATAATCCAGAAGTTTGCAACGCTTAATGGTCGTTACAACTCACATTACAAAATCACGAAGAACTATTGTTATATAGTGTCGCAAAAGAACTATCGTTTATGGTATGAATATAAGATCCAAGAACGAGCAGTTCTTATCGGTTTATTGTTCTTGACTTCCCTTCTCTGCAAAAAGAGAGAAATCTGCCTCTGCAACTTCTTGTTCTTCTCTGTCGCTCTCCCAACTCTCGATAACCCTCTATTACTCTCAACGAACCTTTTTATACGTAACAACGTCATAAAATCTCAGCCATAACTCGAGATAATTATCTTTATTTTTTCTGTAATATTTCGGGAATAATTCCCTAATTTAACTCTCATCATATTTGTTTTCTTTGCATTGACACACTCCATAACGTTACCAACACTCCTCAACCCTCCTACAAGCACATGCCAAGCATAAAGAAACACGGGAAGGAGTGAACTATTCCCGTGAAACTCTTATGCTCTGTTTCGAAAAGAAAAGAATATATTCCCTTATTTATCGTTGATACGCTCATTACCTTCCCTGATTGGGTCAAACAGGTTTATCCCAGTCCAAACTATGGAGAATATCCGAGTATAACTCTCCCATATCTCTCCAAACAACCCCGTGATATCCTAATCCCTGTTTTATCGTGCACAATGATTTTCTTCCTGGTTTTCTTCAACAGGAGTTATCCAACCAAACTTAGTCGAACCAAAGACCCATATGAACTGTGTTAAGAACAAAGAAGCCTGCCCAATGAATTTCAGTGATTTAATCTCGCTAAAACTCCTCCAACTTCAAAGCCCTAGTTCTGTCAGTTCAAAGACACGTTTCCCGCCACTTTTCCGAGTTCAAACGAAGAGGATGAAAGTGCCCCTTAACCAGCGATGGGGTGCGGTTAGTAGGTGGTACCCCTTTGTAATTTGGATACCCCTTATCCAAAATTGGGAGTCCGAATAACACGTGTCCTCCGGGTGCCAAAATCAACTTTTCGAGCTGAATTTTCCAAAAATGTTTATTTCCCAAAAATGCCTACAAACACATAAAACACCAAAATTAGTACAAAATCGAGTGCCAACAATATGTAGTATTGAGATCAAATTAGACACAAAAATGTGTCTATCAAATACCCCCAAACTTATTATTTGCTAGTCCTCGAGCAAATTTATTCTAGAAAATAAAATCCTAACTCACTAGGTGTCCCTAGTGACCGAGTTGTAGTCTCGGGAGGGTTTACCAGAGGTGTACCCACAAAACCTTTACTCCATACCCTAGATATCTACGCAGAACCTTGGAAGGCACTAAAGAATCTCGTTGGTTGGCATAGAATCATTGACTATAGGAGGAAGTACCCTGCTGCGAAATTCCAATTGTTGTACACGAGTTTGCACTCAAGCATACTAAAATTCATATATAAGTCACAAGAGCTCTACTCGGATAGTTTCGTACATCATAAACCTGGGAGTCAACCAATCACATGGAAAGATTAAGAAGATGGATGTAGAGAAAAACGTAGATGGTTTTGATATTGACTAGGGTGAACCTATCCTAATGGTGAGATACCGGCCCGACTAATATCAACACAAATGGCATATACAAGGGAACCAGTGGGCGATAATCCTAACTCAGGTCAACACAACCGGCATATACAAGGGCACCAAGTGGTCGACTTTATTGAATTTATTCCGGTTGGTCGATGGTCCGGTCTCAATTTTTTTTTTTTTTTTTTTTTTTTTGGTATCTCAATCACTCTATTTCACCCAATCAAGAAAAGAAAAATAAAAACGAGAGAAGGTGAAAAGGATTCAACGAGATATGGCGAAACTACCATGTTTTTTTTTTCTTCAATTCTAACACCCGAACTCGTTCTTTTATGAATAGACTCTTTAGATGTTTCCATCTAATCAGATTGGTTCCTCAACTCCTATAACCAAGATGCTTCCACCCACTTAGATTGGTTAGTGCTATCCCTAATAGGCATAAATTTCTAGGCTCGGAGTTTATTATTCGCAACTAAAAGTTTCTCCCATACCCCCAAACTTAAATTTAACATTATCCTCAATGTTCTAAAGATGAAATTAAAAGCATGAACAATGAGAAAGCTGTTACCACTTGAAGAAAAGAGTAAGGAAAGATATTACCGTGTTGCATGAGCATGGGTTACCTCCCAATAAGTGGTAAGTTTAAAGTCTTCAACCAGACATCAGAAGGAATTAGTCACCTCATAGAATCATAAAGTAATAGCCGGAATAACTGCGGATCACCAAAACCAAATAAGGCTATCACAAGTAAAAGGAAACTGCAACATGCCAAGAAAGTTAACAAATAAAGCACACCCTTGTCTAGTTTCCTGTTTAAGACAACTACATCTAGTTGTGGTTCAGGTTCAGGTTCAGGTTCTATAACTGGGTCTAGATAACATATTTTCCTGGGTTGCATTTCCTCAAAAGTTAGATCCGAATGTTCGGGTTCTAGAGTCTGGAAAAACTCAAATAAAAACTTAGAAGCACATAATAATAACCTAAATAATTGCGGAACCTTAAAGTCAATCAAATTTGACTTACACAATTGACCACAAAGAGAGTAGTGGTCTTCCTTAAACAAATATGTCGACCCTAATCTCCTAAAGTAATTAGGTTTAGTCTCGAAACTTAATATCGACACATTTGAATTTCATAAGTTCCCACAATCGGAGAAAAGATTTTGGTGGGAAAACAAAGTCAATCAAGGTATCGTAACTGGATTAACCACATCAACCAGAGGATGGGTTTCTAACAACCGAACTTCTTTACGGACATCATTAGGTTCGGAAAACGTGTATGAAGATAATCTTGTAAAATGGTTGAGGCACATATGTCAAGTCCCAAGTGAGGGATCTCTGTAAGAGCTAAAGGTAAGGCACAAGGAGAATGATAATCACCCCCAAACTTAGAGTTTTGGGTGTCTCTAGATAGACTAGCTACAATTTCCTAATTTCTAGATCATCGGAATCCCGAAAAATGGCCAATTGCTTCTTCTAGGTTATACTCTGAGTGATGCATCCTCACTCATATATAAAAGCTCTACGAGTTCATCTTCTTCGTCTAAGACTATTGTTTCTAAGTCCTTGGACTCTAAAACAAGTATTCTCAGGATAAACCCGTTCCTCTAAACCATTATCGGCTTTGTAACTATGAAATTCTACATCGTCTAAAACGGGAGATACTTCTAGTCAAATCCTCATCCTTTTGAATAGGTGAATAATTATTAAAATTATTTGGATTTAAACCGAAATATTACTATCATTATAAAGCTCAATTGGAGAAACAAATTCACGATCACTATGCCTAAAAACTTCAGATTCTTCATCAACACTATCCACATCATGATCATCACTATAATAACGTGAAAATGATCGAACCTCATCTAAACAAGTAGTGTTACCAATTCTAACCTCTTCATCTTGATTATGCGAATAGCTATCTTCATTCTCAAGGGTATTATTCGATACACTATATTGGCAATTCCATTATTTCGAGCAATACTTTCGTTCGTCTCTAACTCAAGTCTACGTGTCGACTCAGTTATCCTCTCAATGGTCTCTTCCAAAGAAAGTTCCCTTAGTGTTGGATCTAAGTTTTGAGTTAATCTATTGAGGATGTATTCTAAAGAAGATTCAGTCGTTGTTGCAGTCCTTTCGTCCATTAGTACGTTATTCACCTCAGCTAACTTATATGTCGATTCAGCTAAATCCCTGAGGGACTCTTCTAAAGAAGGAGTAGGAACAGAAGGATCATAAAAAGAACTACTTTTCAAAAGTTTGATTGTATCCTCTAGAGATGCAGAACTAGTATTATAATCTTCTTGCTCGTAAGACCGATGTACGTGTGGATAATAATTGGGCTCACCATGGTATGACCCATAACCTTCAAAAGGTTAGCATTCCCAACCACTATTCACACTATGGTCATAAAAAGAGGGATGTCTGTATTGTTCAGTTGGATATTCATATTCATTGTGATGGATATTATAATACCGATTTGACATCCTAACTCCGCAAGGGAATTCTACACAAGCACAAACAAGGCCGACTCGACCACAACAAACCTATCGATTTCTAGCAAACAAAAAGCATGATGGCTCCACTTAGATTATTTCTAGACCAGCTTCTAATCTTTCGAAAAGGAAATCATTACAACGAGAAAAACTCTCAGAATCAATGCGAGTTCAAGTAAGTTGAATAGGCGAGGAAGCCGTGGAGCTTTGATACCCAAGGCCTCACTGGCATTACAAGGCGGCGCAGTCACGGATTCAACTCACGTAAAACCATCATGAACTTCGAAGTATACTTAAAAGAGTAACCAATATTTTTCGAATGACTTTCCTATTAAGCTCGTTACTACCTATCGGTCTCGTTCTATTCCAAATTTTAAAGCTTAGGTTCGCGTTAAGTATTGTTTTCCTAAGGCGGGCAAGAAGAGAACGATGATGAAATCCAAACCCTTATCTTGTATGGCCGGGCCTTGCCATTTACTAGGAAATTAAAACGGCCGTATTGGGTTCCTCGACATATATGCAAACGAAGGAATACGGTAACCCGCTAATAGGGGATTCGCGAGTGTTTCGACAAACTTACCTCCCATTCCATATGGGGGATGAACCTTTGAAGTCGACTCAAGACCAACACTCCTATGTCAGTGTACGAACCCGAGGGGCCAAGACAGTATCGTAACTTTCGTCCTTCCCTGTGCAGTTTATATTCAAAATAACCCTTCCTTAGGGTTTTAAAAATAAAGTCCCAAAAATAAAGTCCAAAAAAAATGTCCAAAAATAAAAGATTACAAAAATATAACCCTAATTACAGTGAGCTATCGTCATGGAAATCCAAAGATTTCCATTTTCCCTTGTGGACATACAAGGTTTGAGTCAACCATTATTGACGGACAGAGTCAATTGGGTGTTCCTGGTTGGCACAAAATCGGTGCGAAATGACATTCTAGTACCTTAAGATGTTAACTTAACGTAACCGTGTATGGGTGGGTTAATATGAACCCGATGGATAACTTGCCTAGCACATCTTTTTTTTTTCTTCTTTCCCCCTCATTTTTCTTCTCTTCCTCTTCGTCGGGTGAAAAACCTAGAAAGTTTCGAGGATTATTTTATTAACTGGATTCCTACTTGTAACTTAGGGGTACAACTCTATGTTCTCATGAATTTTTCTTCATATATACAATTCTTTCTAGTTTATATTGAAATTTTCATATTGTAATTATCTCTAATGTAGGATTAAGTTCATGTTGCACTTGGTTATTTATTTGTTGTCAAAGAACAACTAGAGAAATAACAAGTTATGTATCAATGCATCATCTCGCATTTTCTTCGTTACATTAATCTGAGTGTCAATTCTTCGTGCCTCGGGATTTGTCTTTCAATGAGACATTTGGGGACATACCATTTTCACTATCAAAGAATTGGAGACATTGTAAGCTTCTATTTCCATTGGATGGTTCAAATTTATCACCGAATTTAGAGGCCTTCTATATGGTGAGTTTAAATGTTTCGTATTAATACCGATTTAGCTTGAAAACGTTTTTGATAGAATGGAGGAGTAATTGACAAGCGGGTATGTGAGGTGGGGAGCAATTAAACTTGCTCAGATATTGTTTGATAAAAAGCCTGACAAGGATTTTTATCTTGCATTGTTCTAATAGATGGGTACTAGCAAAGGATTTTGAGCCATATATTTTTTCAAATGGGGCTAATTCATATAGTAAATTTCAGGCATAATAGCGAGTAAGCGGCCAAAGGCCATTCGATTTTTCCCGACAATTTTATTTACTTTTTAGTTTTTACTAAGTGAAAATGAAATCACAAAATATTTTAATTACATTAAACATAAAAATTTAGATGAATTTTTATTTTTAAGTCACACATTTGATGTATTTTTATTAATTTGATATGAGTTTTATAGTATTGATCCCATTAAAAATGAAAATTCAATTCTATTTAGCATGTTTGCGCCCACAAGATCCGTAAATTACAAAAATGGTAAGCCTATACCAAAGGAATTTCAAAATCAAGTGGGGGCTGGGGACCCATTTTTCCCCATTTCCTCCGTCCCCGGGTACTAAGTGTGGAAAGGTTGAGATTGTTCTTGAAGATTTTGATAACATGCCAAAGTGTGAATTCGGTCTCTTAGGATGCAAAGACTAATTGGTACATGTCATTAGTACTTGGTAAAGATGGTGTTACTTTTTTGTGGGGTTTGGCTAAAAAATAAAGGGTAAGAAATTGTATTCACATGATACAGGTAGTATTGTCCATGCTTTGTGTTTTAGTCCAAATATTTTAGTGGGAACGTACAAGGAAGAGTGGAACTGATTGTAAATGTACGTGTTTAGAGAAATCATTTGAAGTGCATACCTTGTGGATTGTATTATCCAACTATGCGCATGTGAGGAAAGTTGCAATTAAGCTCTTCGAGGCAATGCGAAACTTATAATGATTAACACCCGAACGGACCACGTTTTGCAGTTTTGCTTAGTGCATGTCCTCCGAAAGGTCCGATAAGAAGTAAGTTATAACCTTAAAACTTATTTGTTTTCTTCTAATCCGGGTGGCTTATTATGTTGCTACCTTGAACTTAGAACAATAGAATTAATATGCAACCAATTTGATTGAATGGGAAAGTTATTTCGACGGAGAATTTTAGTGAACTCAATTTCTTATTTAAAAAAAGTAAAAACCGTATAATCAATTCAAAGTTAGAGTGGGGAGTAGGCGAAAGCTTGAAGGAGGATCCAACCAAATGAAAACTATTCTTACAGCAGTACTTGGGGAGGTGTTGCAGATCTCTGTGGCATAGGCAGGTTTTTTGTTTTGTGGTTATGTTTATTTCTAACAAGACTATCTCAAGAATTACCAAATCGAGGTATTTTGATAGTAGTTTTGCCGTTATGTCTTTTGTTTTCCGTTAGTACAAGAATGGACGTGTTGTTCTTGTTTTTAACCACAGTCCATGTACTACAACTTTCAATGATATGAGAATTAGCGTGTAACTTTGACGGAAGTTCTTAGCGTTGGACGAACATTTTCCGACACTTTCTTCATATGCGTTTTTTTTACTAAACTTCAAACGTAATGGATTATTGCTTCATGATATGTAGGTTATCTAGATGTCTCTTGCTTACTTTTGTGGCTTAATGTCTTATATAGCAATGGGAGGCATGACGACATGAATACTTTTTGTTTGGCTATTAGCATACAAGTTGTCACAAGTAGTTTTCTGTTGTATCTTATAGACCTCTACTCCTTTATGCCAAGATAGCCACATTACATACAAAAACTGTGTGCAGGTATATGTTGTCGTCGGCCCCCCACCGTGCAAGCGGTCATCTAGTAGTCCATTGTTCTGTGATTTTATCTATCGGTGAAATTCTTACGCATGTTGAAAAGCAATCAGCTAATTGGATCGATTCCTTCAACTTTGTCACAGATTCCAAATTTGAAAATCTTAAGTTTCACCAAGTTTTCATTTCTTGGCAATTTAATATTCTCTATGTTTTTTACCGAAATACAAATTGTCTGGACCTAGACTTATCTACTTGAACGAAGTTCTACAATAACTGTAAGTACTCATCTCATTTTTTGACTTACTGTAAAATCCTTGGTTTGTTGCCAGTATTTTTTGGTTGGTGTATACAGTTTTACCCCTTTTTTAACCTTGCTTCCTACCTCAAGTACTGTTTTAATTTATACGACCGCCAAAGTCAAGTAACCCATTATATTTTATAGCATCCTGAAAAGTTAGGTACCCATTTTAATTTATATGACCGTGTTAGTAAGGTACCCAAGAAATTTTATACACTCGTCGGAAAGAAAATATGTACTACTTTGCTTATAGAGAAGTGAGGCGAGGCACACTATAAAGCGTTAAATGATAGCTATTTAGGTTGGGACTATTCTCAGTTTGAGTCATCCGATCCTATAATTAGTTATTTAACGAACTAAAGTTCAACTCCAATCAAAACGTAAATTTTGTTCTTGTTCAATATCTTCGTTTAATAGACACTCGTGTTTATTATCTATGCATTGAAACCCAAAAAAAAGGGAGCATTCACTAACCCACACACCCAAGACTTGCGGAAGAAAGATTTGGGGAAAAAACAATAAAAAACAAAAATGTTCAACCTAAATCATAAGAACTCGTAAAATTATCGGTGAAGCAATACAATTCAACTACACCGAAAAGACAAGAGCTTTAAACTCGTGTTGCCTGCAATATCCTTGACGTAACCACTTCAAAGTCCTCTTTAAGTTCCTAAAAAGCATAAAGTAGGACTGGTAAGAAGAGGAGTAAAGGGTTAGAAACACTCAACTGCAACACTCAATTGTGAACTTTCATTTCCATTTCCTCCAAATTGCTTTTTTACAGAGAAAATAACTTTGATAAAGAAGAAACGATCTCAAATTTCAATTTGTGGGTAGCAAAATTGGTTTAACACCTAGATGATTAATTCAATACTAATTCTTCACCACAACATGTCCATATCTAATAGTGTTAGCGATTCATGACTTGAATAAACTCTTTTAAAATGTTCAAATACTAAGTCCAAGTAACTTACGAGCAAACGTTTACTATAAAGCTAATATCTGGTCATCACAATCGAGTGTACAAGTTCATGCTTAACAACAACAACTCAATTAACATAAAGTTTTTCAAGCTACTATAAACATGAAGCTTCCACAATAAAACCGTCTTCATCGGCTTTAACCACTTTTGAGGTATCAACATCACCACTCCCTGGACTGCAAAAAACAAGGATTTATAAAATGATGCGAGCTCGGTGATAAGGCTGATTAAGAATTATTAATGATGATTTTCTTACCTGGGATTGTATACCGACCAATGGGTCAGGCAGAGTGTGCTCGTCATTTCAAGAGTGAAGAGCAAAATACAATATATTAATATGTGCAACCATAGTCCTAAGATTCTAAGAACTCTGTTGAAACTAGCAGAAACAACAAAAATTTTATTTTATACGATCTTTCCCATTACCCAATTTATGATCAGAAAAATAAAAAAGGAAATTACGTCATATGGATTAAAGAAACTTTGAAGCTCTTGCTCTATCAAGTTAGCCATGGCCCATGGAAATATAACCTCTATGATGATATCAAGACTCCAAGATGTGTCATATTTGTTGAAACATAATCTCCTTAAATGCGAATACCAGAACAACCTAGTCTCTTTAAAGTGTTAAGAACTAGACTACTAATTTCGCAATTTATTAGATCCATATGAAGGTTTTGCAACCATAGGTGACATAGCAACATTCTGAACCAACTGCAATGTTGATGGGTTTAGGTAAATATATTATCCATATCAAAATTTAGTCCTAACTATAGAAAACATCTAAACCCTCGAACCCAGTACCCAGTGGCGGAATTTTTTCTCACACCCAAGTTAATGTGGGAAACACTGCTTTTCACTTTCACCCCGTGTAGAAAAATGTGCTCAATAGACTCCGCCTCCGAACAACAAAATTACACAAATTATTAAGACTAACAAGAGTTAAACTTTCGTTGCATTGGAGTCTTCCAACAGATGTGAATAACATGTCTTAAGATGAAACGCATTGCTAATCTAAGCACTAAAATATGAGACGCTATTAGAAACAAGATTTAAAGGCGGGACACATACCATGTTGTTTCAAAAAAAGCCTCTTCCATCGCAAATTTCCTCACTGTGCGAGTAGTTTCCAACTGCAGAACTAGTTGCATCCAGCACAATAGCATTTGTTTCTGGACATTATGTAAAAGTATGGGTACTCATGCTATAAGATCAGATCATTCTTCCACTTGTCATGCCGAAAAAGAATATGGGTACTCATGATGCTAATGGAAGTGACAAGTAGGAGAACATCTACGTCTTCATTACAAGATGTATCATTGGAGGTTGAGACACAACCATTGAATCTTACCGGGTTGAGACACCACGGACTTGCTAAAGGCAACTAATCGCACCAACCCAAATAATATTTTTAAGTAGTGGCGAGCCATTAAAATTACTTGGAAGTTGTAAGAAGTTCCTAAAATATATTGCAAACTAAATGTACCTCACTAAGACATGTCCATAAAGCGGTGACAAGTTGCAGTTAAAGAACAAAAGAGAACTGGTTTTGAAATGGGAGAGACACAACATAAGAAACAACTTAGAATCACTAGAATACCGTAATCCCGCATTGTGACATTGGTAGACTCGTCATGGAGTAGTTTTTATGCTAACCAGTGCCCTCTTCAATGGCACACAAGCCTCCCATATATACTTGCATTATCCACATGATGTAACTGTCTTGGGCAACCATGTTCATAAGCATCTTCTAAAGAAATATCCCCACAGTTGTTACCATCCCAGACAATATTGTGACTCATGTGAATGGCCATAGGAACTGAACAAATCAAACCACTTATTCAAGGATTGAGATTCAATTTGGCTAGCTACTGATTACCTGAAAATCATTTCTAACTAAGAAAAAAAAAAACTCTATACATTGATAAAATTCTATTTCTTTGTGTAGTTCATCAAACATCCAGTTGAATTCAAAATAAATCACCAATAATTCCTCTAATATCCTACATACATAGGATTATGCCTACATTTGGTCTACGGGTGAGGTGAACAAGCAATTACATAACATAATTAGTTGAAGCATTTCAACAAACACTTACCAAGCAACTCTAGTGTTTCATACTATGGACTAACTCTCTCAGACTCCTTTTTTTTTTTCTCTCTGTTCTTCTTCTTCTTCTTCTTAATCTGTTAACAAGACATAAACAACAAATAAATGGATGAGCATGGTGGACTAATACCCAAATCCACACAAAATCAATATTCCCCTACTACTGCTACCTACTTTTAATGAATCTGCTTCATCTTCCTTTTAAATTTTCTTTTTAACAATTCATGTTTTCCACACAGGGAGTTTAAGAGTCAAAATCATGGGTTTGAAGAGTTAGGTAATGGTTTATTTGCAGTTGGAATCAATCGAAGATGATGAAAGGTTTGGGTTTCGTTTTTCTATGAGAATCGAGGATGATTGAATTGGATGGATGGAATGATTTTGTGAATGTTTGAATGATGATGGGTTTCTACTACTTGGTCTTAATACACGAATAATCATGATCAAAATTATACTACCGTAATGTAAGATTAAGGAGTAACTATGGTTGAGTTATTAACTATAGTTGAGGGGTAATATTGGAAGGAAAAAATGAAACTTAAGAAATATGAACGGACAACCGATTTTGTCCGTCAATTTTGGTTGATTGAAACATTGTCTTTCCATGACCCTTGACCCAATACTTTGGATTTTCATGAGGATTGCTCAATTACAGTTTCTAAAAAAAAAATTAATAATAATAACACTATATACAAAATTTTCTTCTTCACTCCGTTCGTATTTCTATTTTCTTTCCTATTTTGGCTTTGCTTTTCTTTTCAGCACTTTCTCTTTTTCTTTCGCTCCACTCCAAATCTGAAAGCAAACAAAAATACCAAAACGCGTAAAAAGAACAAAAATAATAAAAATAAAAATAAAACCTAAAAACAAATCTATACAAGTCCGTCGTGCGGCATATAAAAATTGATCGAATTTTATATAATGGTAAATAGAGTTGTCGTTCACTCGAACTTGATGAGATTGATTTTAGATTTAAATTATAAAACTAGCAAATATATACAAAATAATAACAATGTTTCGAGAGGTTCTAGGACTAGGATTCCACCAAATATTCAAATTCATGCAATTCACATATTTATTCTAAACCATTATCGCTCATTCAATAAGAATTTTGACTCTATTTCTTTGCCTAATGTAGATTCTTAAAATATTAATTGTAAATCTTAAGCATGGCATATCAAAAGAATTAATCCTAAGCATAAACTATCAAATGAAATGAAAATTAATTAAAAAAATCTTTTTCTAATTTTAATTCAATGCAAATAGTCATATAAAGAATTAAATGAATTTACCACATGATGAATTTTGGTTTCCTCCATCGTCCCAGAGAAAGGTTCAGCTCCACATAGTGAAAAACACGCTCAAAATATATTTTTATAGCTCAAATGGTGTTTACAAAGAAGAAAAGGGAGGAAAATAATATAATCCAGAAGTTTGCAACGCTTAATGGTCGATTACAACTGTTGTTACAAACATTGCGAAGAACTATTGTTATATGGTGTCGCAAAAGAACTATCATTTATGGTATGAATATGAGATCACAAGAACGACAATTCTTATCGGTTTATTTTTCTTCAACTTTTCCTTCTCTGCAAAGACAAGAGAAATGCCGGCCCGGCAGCCTTGTGCTTCTCTGCCGCTCTCCAAACTCTCGATAACCCTCTATTACTCTCAACGAATCTTTTATACGTAACAACGTCATAAAATCTCAGCGAGAACTTGATATAATTCTCTTTATTTTTTTACCGTAATATTTTGGGAATAATTCCTAATTTAACTCATCTTGTTGTTTTCTTCACATTGACACACTCCATAACGTTACCAACACTCCTCAACCCTCCTACAAGCACAAGGCCAACCATAAAGAAACACGGGAAGGAGTGAACTATTCCGTGAAACTCTTATGCTCATTTCGAAAAAGAAAATAATATCTTCCCTTATTTATCGTTGATGCGCTCATTACCTTCCCCGATCAAGTCAAACAGTTCATCCTGATCCAAACTACGGAGAATATCCGAGTATAACTCTACCATATCTCTCCAAACAGCGTGATATCCTACTCCCTATTTTTATCGTGCACAATTATTTTCTTCCCTATTTTCTTCAACTGGAGTTATCCAACCAAACTTAGTCGAACTAAAGACCCATATGAACCGTGTTAAGACCAAAGAAGCTCCCCAATGAATTTCAGCGATTTAATCTCGCTAAAACTCCTCCAAACTCAAAGCCCTAGTTCATGGGTTCAAAACACATTTCCCTGGGCCACTTTTCCGAAGTTCAAACGAAGAGGATGAAAGTGCCCTTAACCAGCGATGGGGTGCGGTTGGTGTGGGTACCCCTTAGTAATTTGGATACCCCTTATCCAAAATTGGGAGTCCAAGATAACACGTGTCCTCCGGTGCCAAAATCAACTTTTCGAAATTTGAATTTTCCAAAAATGTTTATTTCCCAAAAATGCCTACAAACACATAAAACACCAAAATTAGTACAAAATCGAGTGCCAACAATATGTAGTATTGAGATCAAATTAGACACATAAATGTGTCCATAAAGTATCCGTGTGTCACGACTCCAGGCTGGTCACGCATGTGAACCCCAAGATAAAAAATCACCATCTTGAGTTGTTTTACCGATGTAAAGTCTCAAGCACTCAACTCCTTTTGATCGTCTTCCAAGCAGTAAAGGAACAAATATGTTTGGTAAGTACTCCAACAATCTTTTAGAAAAAGATTCATTTGAGTTTTGACAAAGGCTCTTCCATTTAAACAAATAAACTTCTTTTTCGGGTAAGATCAATCCAAATCAGTAACTTAGATTCGGATTTGATAGGCCTCGGAATGTGTTTAATTTATGACCTACGAGTGATACCACATGAAGTGCACGGCGTCTATCGGAGACGCGGCAAGTATGGGTCGAACCACAGAGACTTGTGGTGCTCTATGTGTGATCTAAGGGCTTCTTCAATTCGAGTTCCAAGTGAGTGACAAAGTAACACAGATGTTTGTGTCGATACGGCTGAGTTGTAGTGACCCTAAGCTAAGGCGGAGAAAAGTAAATTGTAAACGGAAAGCGAGCACTAGGGTGTCGAATCCATCACCTAATCTTAGCTAAAGGCGTTCAAGTTTGATGAAGTTCTCGTCCCTTGAAATGGCAAGTTTGCCATTCATACGGGGTCTCATTGGATGATTATTATCAACTAAGGTAATGAATCGATCCCTAGTATTAGTTGTCTTGTCATAGTACAACTAATCACAGATCGAGTTTCCTACCGAGATGATTAAGCCTATCCTAAATTGGGTATTCTAATCACAATTAAAGTATCTCTCCCAAGCACTAAATGTCTTTTCAGTGGTACAAATAATCGAGGATCAAAAGCATTCAATGAAGCGTGAATTGTAACAAGATCAACATAGAATTTATCCACTACGAGCATACATGGCATACTCTGTGAAGGTAAAATGTTGATTGTTAAGATTATAATTACCCTAAACAATAAAGCACAATCAAGAACAAATCAAAATATGAACTATACTCATCAAATGATTATGGATTTCATCTAACCCTAGCAATAGAACTCGAACATGGTTAAGATACAAAATAATTACAAATTGACCTAATTGATACACCGGGCTAACCCGGGCATGCTTTCTACCCACCCGGCCTTCATTTGCTATTTATACATGCAAAGGAATATAAACCCTAATTTTCAAAAAAGTAAAATTAAAGATAAAATAAATCAAAAACAATCGCACCCATAAAGAATCGCCTGTTCTCCACTATCAATTCGTGTTTGGTAGCCTTCCTTGTGTCGATTGATTTGATGTATGAGAACCCTAGAACTAATCCTCTTCTCTTTCTATTTCTCACTTAGTCTCTAGGGCGAAACTATGAGAGAAATAGAGGAGGCGGAGAGAGGGTTTTGGTGCTTCTTGTTGCGACACGAGATGGTGGTGGTGATGGCTTTGTCGGTGAGAGGGAAGGTGGAGGATGGAGTTTGCGAGCTAGGGAAGAAGAAAGAGAAGAAAGAATAGAAAATAGGGTTTGGTCGGCGAGGTAGGGGATAGGGAGTTTTGTTGTGAGGCATGAACAACGAGAGTCGATGGGACGGGACGAGCGAGCGTAGGATCGAGCGAGGGAGATCTCGAACGGGTGAGAGAGATTTGGAGTGATCGGTGTTGCACGGGAGCGGCGAATCTCGATGCGCGTGGAGGCGGATCGATGGATGAGGGAGATAGAAATCTCAACGGCTTGAATGTGGGACTCGGATCCGGGTCGGGTCTAGCTCAAGCCCATGTCTTGTAGATGAGTTGCTACTTGTTGGTTTGCAAATATGTTGTCAGCGCGCGGACTTTGGCTATTCTGCTCCATAGATGCTCGACTCCAATTCTTCGCTATTTGGGCTCTCGGTTTCTCCGAGCTTTATTTAGTACCTAAAAACACAAAATTAATTAATACAAATATTTATTCTGAAAACAAAGAAAACACGTAACTGGGATAATATCGATTTCTAAGCGCAAAAGATGAGTAACATGCCAATAAAAAGGTGTATAAATATGCACTATTTAGCACTCATCAAATACCCCCAAACCTGAATTTTACTTGTCCTCAAGTGAAACAAATGAAGAAATCCTAACTATACCACCGTCGTAGGTCTCGAATGCATTTAGCGTATGCACTAAGCCTTTAAACCCCTAGGTGTCCCTAGTGGACGAGTTGTAGTCTCGTGAGGGTTTACTGAGAGGTGTACCCACAAAACCTTCTCCAACTTTCAGTGTAAAAGAGTCTCAAGCATCCAAGTATCTATGAGGACATAGAGTTTCCGCATGCTAGTAATGAAGTTAGAACTATCAAAGAACGCATTCTCATCCTTAAGTCTGAGCAAGAAGTAACCATACCATATGAAAGAATTCGGATTCGATTGTGATCATAAGCCTCGACTTCTGCCTCACCATTAGGGTTTTATGATAATTGCACTCAAAAAGATCGCTTTTTTAGTCTCTCATGTGTGCAGCAGGAATAAAGAGAGAAATCCCGCACACGTTGTAGGTAAGAAGGATAACCTTCCGATTAATTTCGGAGACTCCACAGAAGTGTGGACAAAAAGAATCTTTTTCTGATGATCTCTAAGAAAGGAAATCAACCATTAGTAAGGGGTGGGAGTACTCACTCACTTCTCACCCGATCGGCAATTAATATCACTCTCTCATAAGAACCATAAAAACGTCTTCAATCTTCGGTCTTCAATCTTGTTGATGACTTAACTTCGAACTTTTACAAAAACTTGACAATCTTTTTTTTTTTTTTTTTTTTTTTTTTTTTTTTTTTTTTTTTTTTTTTTTTTAAAAGAACTCAATTTTTCACAAACTTCATTAATTCTCATCCTATTTTCTTTTCTTTGTTTTTGTTGCATATAAACCTTGGACTATATCAACTTTTCTTTCAATATTCTAATGTCATGCTCCGTTTCTTGATGATGATGTGTTTCTATGGGTCCGTTGATTGAGAGAGAGAGATGCTAATCGCAAATCGGTATTTAGAAGGAGTTTTCATCTTTAGATGTCACCCTCATGATTGAAAAAACTAGCACTCAAGAGATCAAAAGTAGTCTTGAAATTGGTGCGAAGTTGGGTAGCTCACCATTCCTACCCGGAATTGATGTACGGTGACACACACTCTAACAGCCTTTTCTAGAAAGTTGCAAAAAATCAAGGTTGGTGCCTCACTTGATGTAAATTGGGTAGTCTCCACTATGGGTGATCACAATTCTACCACCGAATATCTAAACAACACCTAATTCGCTCTCCCGGTATGGTTAAATCCAATTTTAACGCTCTAATCAACTAAGAAACCCGATTGTGTTCTCCAGACTTCCAAGTTCTGTTATTTCGGTCAGAATCTCTATGTAAACATAGCTAGAAGCATGCTAGTGACTCTAAAATCTCTAAAAGTTGGAGGTTTTTACAAAAAGAGTTTTGAATTTTTTTTTTTTTGAAAATAAAAGATTAAAAAGACTAAAATTAAAAAGACTAAAAACTCTATATGCAAATGCACCCCCAAACCTAAATCAAACATTGTCCTCAATGTGTCAACAGACAGGAAAAAATTTAAATCACATACCATGAGAACTATCTTCGAAAAGAGAAAAGGGAAGAGATTACTTTGGGATGTCGGTGGAAGCAAGGTTGAGCTTCATTAGTCAAGGCTAGAATCCAATATTCTCAACGGAGATCATATCGGATTAGCACAATATATGTACAAGAAGACTCAATTTAGATTCAAGAAAAGAAAATTTAACAAGTCCTACCGGATATATACAATGAAAATTCACCATAAACCAACGGTCTAAAGAGTTGAGGATCAACCCAATAGAAAATATGTACACACATTAACAGCCTTACACAAATATAATATGAGAGTGCAAGTAAGATCATATGTGAATGAGCTTCCCCAAACCTAAACTTGTGAACGGGTGTGTTTGGGAGCACAAAATCTTGCAATTTTAAAGGTACATCATGCAAAAGGTCTAACTCAAAATGAGTATTGCTAAGAAAATGTGAAGACATACACATACCATTTGTGGTTCCCTAAAGGTGTTATACTTTGATGCGAAAAAGTCCAAGAGGACTTGGGAAGCACAAAGCTCTAGGCCTAAGTTAGGCATTTTGAAAAGTTGGTTTTGCAATTTTGTTACAAACTACACCTAGGTTTGGTGGAGGAGTATCAATTTGTGACTCAGAGAGAGGTTAGGTACATCTAGGTTGTTTTCATTTTTAAAATCATTTGTACCATCACACACTTTCCCAAAGTCGGAAGAGGGTAAATCATGTTCATTTTCACAGACAATTGCACAGTTCCACATCATCATCACATATATGAATATTAGAAGAAACATCATTCATAGGGTTCACAGAAGAGACACTTAATGTCTCTCGAACCAAAAAGATTCTACTACATTTTCAAAATACACATGCTCTTCATATTCATCATCATCATCATAGCAAGAATTCATCTCTCCATTCAAAATTGTAGTATTTTTAGTGTACTCATCTACCTTTGGATTAGGTTCATATTCAATGTTAGTTGTATGAGCAAGACTAGAAATACTATTTTCAATCCTATCATTTTGTAACTCAATCTGTGTTCCGTTGGAGAATCATCTTGAGTTGTTCTATTCAAGGAGAGTCTTCACTAGTGGGTATGCATTCCTCATATGGATAATCACCGTATGGTTGTGCATGAGGTTCACTAGAGAAGGGAAATTCAGACATGTTGCTATATGGATGGTCATGCATTGCATTCATTTCAAGCC
Source organism: Papaver armeniacum (assembly GCA_023531295.1). NCBI lineage: Eukaryota > Viridiplantae > Streptophyta > Magnoliopsida > Ranunculales > Papaveraceae > Papaver > Papaver armeniacum. Next base: position 62,591 of record JAJJWW010011657.1, read on the forward strand.
TAGCATTTTGCTCCATGAGTGTTTCCATTATTGATTGCAAACTAGAGTTGGGGGAGTATAAAATTGTTCATCTCCCCACTGTGGTGAATGATGCATGTGTGCAAAGTTGATTATGGTCCCAATAGTCACTTCTAGACACTTCGTATATTGATTATCATGGTTTTCCCTAGACTGCCTAAAATCATGCAAAATATAACAAAGACTCAGCAGGTGGTCTAAGTTACCACATAAGGTACATGCATAAATTTCATATTGCCTAGAGGAATTAGATTTGGATGATTGCCTTTCTAAAGCGTATAATCGAGCTTCTAATTGATCTAAAAGTGATGACCGGGTATGAGAAAAGTGTTCATTTTCAACCCGTGGTGGATGATGTATGTGATCATAATGATTAGGGTATGTGAGGTCGTGGCCTGGGAGAAGGCTCATAAAATTCCCTAAAATCACTATGGTATGTGGGGAGTTCATACTGTGAAGCGTGCTCCGTAAGCAAGTTCTCTAATTGATTTGTTTGTATCCCCGCCAGGCATAAAAATCCCGACATGATTTAGCACTCAAATTGAACTCAAAACTTTGTTTGGTTTAAATGGGCTCATTTGGTTTGTGTGGAATTTGGTTTGGTTTTGTTGGGATTAATTGTTTGCAGCCCGCAGGAGTTGGGACAGAGTTGGTTTTTGTGGGTTTCTTTTTGGTTTATTGGGAATGTAGATGGCCTCAAATGGAACGTGTGGGCTGGGCTTGGTTTAAGCCCAAGTTATGGGTTTAGTTAGCCATGGAACTGGTTTGCTTATAAATAAAATCAAAGTGCACGTTTGGTTGATTGTGGGTTAGATTGTGCAGAGCTTCGGCCAGGTGCATTAAATTACCAAATTTCTGGTTGATATGGGCTTGGTTGTTTAAGGGTTCGATCCAATGAATTGGGATTTCGCTATGTGCATCCGGGTTTGTGGTTTTAGCCTAAGCGACCAAGATGGTGTGACTCGGTGAAACGGGTTCTATCCCGCCTTATGTGGTTTAAATGGTGAGGCACGGGGCAAGTTATGTGCGTAGTTTGGCAACTCGTGCATCGGGTCGTGTGCACATTCACGGTAAGGCATGCCAGATTGGTAGCTCACGTAACACAAGACACAAAGCAAAAATTGGTAGCTCTCAAAGACAAGACAGCCTTTTGTGCAGGCAAGCTTAAAGGTGCTTACACAGTATGCAAGGGGGTCAGGTGGGGTTAAGCTAAGGTTGCTCAAGTTTCTCAAAGTTGCTCACCATGCAATCGATTGGCGGCTCTTGTGCATCTGGGTCGCCAAGCACAAGAGAAAACAACAGCTTTGATGTGTGCACAGACATGTCGACTGACTCGTGTCCAGAAGCACAAATACTTCAAAGAACAATCACTCAACGGGGTTTGCAATGAGGCTCAACAGCCTTCAGGCCTGGAGCTCGTGGAGATTGAAAGTTTGAAACTACGGCTACGGGGCTGCTTGGCAAGGTATCTAATGCAACTGTGAGTGAGGTCAACAGGCTGTGAGGTTAGCATGCAAGGGTGTGTGCATTTAATAGGCTCAACAGGTCTAGCAGTGGTGCAGATGTCTCCCACAAGGTATCAAGCATGCAAACTTGGAAACCTCGGTTGTGGTTCAAACTCCACACTTGGGGGCTGAGGTTGAGCACAACGAGGGTTTCACACAAGGCTTGAGGGCTAAACAAAGACGGGGTCGGGGCTATGCCCAGGTGTTGGGGTCGGCGGGGTAGTTGATGTCAACTATCACAAGCTTGACTTCACTTAAGGTCACAGAGCATATATGTACAAAGTTTTCGGGATGCAAGCTTACATGGCACGAGCATACAATGTTCAATTACTCACCTCAAGACTGCGCTTTTCTTGTGTTCCTTGGCTCGGCAAGCACATGCAAGCACTCCGATTTGCGGGGTTGCTCGATGGTGTTGTAAAGCTCGGGTTTTGCGCCTTTTTTCTCCCACTCCTTGGGCTTGCTCAAAGAGACAAAGCACAAGAGGTACCTGCTAGCTCAACAAGGAATTTAGATTCTCAAAATTTCACGGCTCTCAAGACACAATAAGGTGCATTCTTTCACATTCAATGGTGCGCACATATGACGAGAAATATACAACCGATACTACAAGTGTAAGAGTGTTATGCAATGCAAACTAATATTATGAGAATGCAAATGTGAAGTTAAGATGACCGACTAAAATGCAATGAACGGAATGAATTAGGAGGTGCGAAATGGAAAACTATAATGCAAGTGCAGATAAGCAATTAAGATGAGATGATTATAATGCAACGAGATGGTAGGCGGAATCTTTGAGTTCAAGACAAGTTATGACTACAATGCACACTAAGTTAACGAGATGGTATGACTACAATGCACACTAAGTTATGCTAATGATGCGGGGTATAAAACGGATATTTGAATGATTGAGTTACAATTACGAAAGACAAAAAGTCAAGTTCTGAGATGACTATAAGTTACACTACTAAAGGTTAAACAACAATGCGAGCGAATATGTACGGGGGTAGGATGAAACTCAGTGAAGTACTAGCCAAAAATCAGCAAGGCACGCGCCAAGTCCCCGGCAACGGCGCCAAAAACTTGGTAGGCCTCGGAATGTGTTTAATTTATGACCTACGAGTGATACCGCAAGTGCACGGCGTCTATCTGGAGACGCGGAAAATACGGGTCGAACCACGAGACTTGTGGTGCTCTATGTGTGATCTAAGGGCTTCTTCAATCGAGTTCAAGTGAGTGACAAAGTAACACAGATGTTTGTGTCGATACAACTGAGTTGTAGTGACTCTAAGCTAAAAATGAAAAGTAAATTGTAAACGAAAGCGAGCACAGGGTGTCGAATCCATCACCTAATCTTAGCTAAGGCAGTTCAAGTTTGATGAAGTTCTCGTCCTTGAAATGGCAAGTTTGCCATTCATACAGGTCTCATTGGATGATTATTATCAACTAAGGTAATGAACTGATCCCTAGTATTAGTTGTCTTGTCATAGTACAACTAATCACAGATCGAGTTTCACTACTGAGATGATTAAGCCTATCCTAAATTGGGTATTCTAATCACAATTAAAGTATCTCTCCCAAGCACTAAATGTCTTTTCGTGGTACAAAATACCGAGGATCAAAAGCATTCAATGAAGCGTGAATTGTAACAAGATCAACATAGAATTTATCCACTACAGAGCATACAAGGCATACTGCGAAGGTAAAATGTTGATTGTTAAGATTATAATTACCCTAAACAATAAAGCACAATCAAGAACAAATCAAAATATGAACTATACTCATCAAATGATTATGGATTTCATCTAACCCTAGCAATAGAACTCAGAACATGGTTAAGATACAAAATAATTACAAGTTGACCTAATTGATACTGTGGCTAACCCAGCATGCTTTCTCACCACCTACCATTGCTATTTATACATGCAAAGGAATATAAACCCTAATTTTCAAAACAGAAATTAAAGGTAAAATAAATCAAAAACAATCGCACCCATACTCTGAATCGTCGTTCTCCACTATCAATTCGTGTTTGGTAGCCTTCCTTGTGTCGATTGATTTGATGTATGAGAACCCTAGACCTAATCCTCTTCTCTTTCTATTTCTCACTTAGTCTAAAAGGTAAACTATGAGAGAAACAGAGGGAGGCGGAGAGGGTTTTGGTGCGATTTCTTTTATTCTTTGACGACACGAGATGGTGGTGGTGATGGCTTTGTCATGGAGAGGGGAAGGTGGAGGATGGAGTTTGCGAGCTAGGGAAGAAGAAAGAGAAGAAAGAGAAGAAAATAGAAAAATAGGGTTTGGTCGACCGAGGTAGGGATAGGGAGTTTTGTTGTGATGCATGAACATCGAGAGTCGATGGGGACATGGGCGACGAGCGTAGATCGAGCCGAGGAAGATACGAACTACCGAGAGAGATTTGGAGTGATCCGATGTTGCACGGAGCAGCGAATCTCGATGCGCGTGGAGGCGGCGACCGATGGATGAGGGAGATAGAAATCTCAACTGCTTGGAATGTACGGACTCGGATCCGGGTCGGGTCTAGCTCAAGCCCATGTCTTGTAGATGAGTTGCTACTTGTTGGGTTGCAAGGTTGTCAAAAGGCGGACTTTGGACTATCTGCTCCATAGATGCTCGACTCCAATTCTTCGCTATTTGGGCTCCCTGGTTCTGAGAGCTTTATTTAGTACCTAAAAACACAAAATTAATTAATACAAATATTTATTCTTGAAAACAAAGAAAACACAGAATACTGGGATAATATCTCGATTTCTAAGCGCAAAACATGAGTAACATGCCAATAAAAAGGTGTATAAATATGCACTATTTAGCACTCATCGGGATTTACAACTATCAGATTCAAATATTGAAGAATACCAACAAATAATAGTTGACGATCTAAACGACAATATGATCAAATCTATCAAAGATAAATCGGATCTAAGTCGGATCCCAACCGATTAAGATGTGTGCACAAATCACGAGAGACGAAAACCAATAAGAAAAATCTTCTTGTCTTCAAATCTTCAATTTCCCTTCTTATGTACAAGTACACCACAAACTTAAATCCACTTATGATCGATCATAGTTGCGTAACGGAGTCTGTTAAACATGGATGATCACAAGTTGTCTTTAGATATAAAAAGAGTTCTAAAGATCCCGTTAATACTTTGATCTAGTTTGAGTGACCCTTATGTCAGAAGAGAAGGATCTCAAGAACAAACAAACTAGGTGCAATCAAGGTTTCACCAACAAGTTAGTCAATCAAATCAATAATCGAAAACTAAAGTAACAATGCAATTATCTACAGTCCCTTAACGATTCTCATAGAGCTTCTTGATCCCTGTAAGTCTTTAAACGAGTGGTCGTAAGAGATTTCGCTTAATTAGGGTGCTTTCCTCTCCGGATAAACGGCTCCACCAGAAACAACACAAATGAAGTTTGCCTGGCTCTTAGGATAGTTTGCAAAAAATGCCAACTCAAGTATTTATAGACCAAGGTTGTTTGTACAACAAGGAAATTCCAAACCGAAAATATTCTTAATTCAAAGATAAGAATTATATACATTATATGTCGACATCCGAACTTTCCTATTCAGCAAACCCTAATTCCAAACTCACACAAACCGTAAAGTAATATGTGAATATATAGGATCGGTTTTGCTCTTGGGACCGATTATACCATGAATCCTAACATAGATTAATTAATATGGATTCTACCAAGTCTCCAAATATAGGTAGGGATCGGTTCTACCATGACTCCCAACAAAATCTAGGATCGTTTCTACCAAATATCCCAATATAGGTAAGGATCGGTTCTACCAAGACTCTCAACAATAGTTAAGATTGGTTCTACCATGTATCCCAATATAGGTAAGGATCAGTTCTACCAAGAATTTCAACATAAGTTAAGATCGGTTCTACGACATATTCCAAACTAGGTAAAGATCGGTTCTACCATAATTCTCGACATAAGTCAAGATCGGTTCTATCAAAGTTATTACCTAGGTTCGAATTGGTCATCCAATATATCTTCAATGAAAACTTAGGCCAAAACGCCTATTGATTTCCTTTCGATTACGAAACAAGTTTTGTATATGTACTTCCTTTAAACATATGTAATCAAACATAGTTTCCTAGGATGAAATCACACATATATCCAATACACAATCAAGTAACAAGTTACATAGATTATGTCGATGTCGCATTTACGAAGTTCAAGATAAACGTTATACTTCGTAACTAAATATTCTTCCTCGACACTTTGATCATAATAAAATGACCAAGTCTAATATTAGAGTATTAAATATAACCTCGCATGTTATGATTTCAATCTTAAACGACTTGAAAGCAACGATAGTAATAGAAACAAGTCAAGTTAGTATCGTACTATACCTCAAGTGGAAGGATGATGTCTTCATTGTAGTCGATACATCTTCACGATCATTAGGTCTTTAAGGTAATACTTGTATGTCTCAACATTCCTAGACTTTCTAGTCTAACCTAAACGAAGTTGACTCTAGTACATTCAATCAAGCGGCTCTAATTGAGTTTTGATACTAAAATATGACAACCAAACTTGACAAACCAACGCTTGGTAGGTTCAACCGAGCAATGATCTAACAATCTCCCTCTTTTTAAATTTTAGTGACAAAACTCTAATACATATGGAGATAAACGAATTACAAAATAACTCATTCTTCATACGTTTGATTCCGAGTTTAAACAGCACAATATCCTGCATATATTCAAAAAATAAATGCCGTTGTTGACATTTGAATAACAAAAGCTTTACTCCACCTAAAGGAAAGCTAGGTAAATATTCAATCTGAACATCTTTGTTATTCCCCTTTTGTAGTATCAAATACTACACAACAAGATGATATGTTTCTCCCCCTTAGTCTATGCTTTACTCTTTCGTTAGATATAACGATTTAAGCACATATATCCCTTCTGTAGTAGGGTAAAAACTGATAATGCTGAAAATGGTAAATTGGGTGTGCCGCCGAGAAAGGAATCTAAACCCTAAACAAATGTACTGCACAAGAGTACTTTAGATTCGATAGATCAATCAGACAATTCTGGCCTAAACCAAGAAATGGCCGTTCCAGTCTTTGTTTGGTCACAAATGAAGGAGAAGGGTTGATCTTGGGAGGAAAGCAAAGAAGGTGTTGAGATCGAATGATGAACTATGAAAGTGTGGTTGTTTATGACTTGTATCGAATGTAGAACCCGCTATGAATGTAAGCTATAAGTTCTTGGTATTCTCTGTTAATGTAGCTATAACTATAAATATATTGAAAATATATTTATACAAGTCATAGTCGAACACACCCTGATCTCATAGGAAGTGGAAATGGTTAAGTGATGGAGATGTGGGGATCGTGTAAAATGATGAAAACCACGTCCCTACTATGAGGGGAAGACTGGTCGGTTTTACACCCACTACTTTCATCGCCACTAATCGTCCGCCTTTCCCGACACTTTCTCATAATGGGCGTGTTGCACGCCGCATGTCAGGTAAACCGCGACCAATACCCTTATGAACATCCCCGCCAGGACATGTTTGATGTCTCAAGTAATTTGTAGAAATGTAGCAAGTTCTTTGAGTGGGTCTTGCTTGCAAGACCTAATTATTTCGACCAATTAAGCACAAGCTAGGCGGCGGGTAGTCATATGACTTGCCGCGAAAAATAGCAGGCGATGCTTTTAGGTTAAATAATTAAATTATTTGTGAAATCGATATTCATAAAATATCGTTTGTAATCGATGCTCGTAAAGCATTGCTTTTAAGCAAGCAACTCAAAATAATCGATGCTCAGTGAAGCATCGTTGCATAGAGCCTACCTTAGTTGGTCGCGAAATTCACTGGGTCTTAAACAAGCGTGACCGGCCATCTTTGGGCAGCCGCAGTAAGCCATCCGTGTAGGTTAGAGATGAGGTGACCAGTCATCATAGGAGAAGAATGGCTGGCAGACGTTATGACATCTCATTGGTCATTTGCCCAAATTAGATCTAATTCTGTTAGACTCACTAGCCAAGTTGGATGGTTGAGATGAATTGCGTAGATTATTGATTTCAGTTGAATTTATTTAATACTTTTTTAGGCCGCGTGACTAGCCTACTTTGGCTAATGATTCGTAGCGCATCGCGTAGGCTAGCAACTAGTATCACACAGGAGGTGTGGGGATTAGGTTTCCCAGTTGCTAGAGTTTTCCCTTATATGTTTTACATGACTCCTGCCAAGTGTTACCTTGTTAACAAAGCATTCAATATTCACCGATAGATGAAAACCTGATTAGACTCAAGCTAATATCATTCAACCGTTAGATCGAACTTAGCTTGTTACACACAAATAAAAAGTGACTTCATTTAGATATGGGTAAGTGTACCTAAACGTGTACACCTTGTTGGCCAAACAATATTTAACCGAAGTTAGCCATATGAACACTTTCATATCAACCTTATTCATCTTAACCATACCTAGTTCAAATGACTCGAATGAAACTAGTTCTAGAGTTGTTCAATTGATTATATTCTCAAAAAAAGTATACAAGACACAATTGAAACAAAATCGATTTTGATTCACTAATCATATCATGAACATTATAGCCACGGTTTGCAAAAAGATTGCATTCCTTACTATATAAATGTATTTGTTCATGAACAAACCGATTTTAGAACATAACCTACTCAAGTATGCGAACGTGTACGCATACCCAAGGGGTCAGACTAAGTTTGGGTTCGCCAGTACGCGAACGTGTACGCATACCACCAAACTCAGTTGAATTCCGGAACTTGAACTTACGCCAGTTTGCCAACGGGTGGGCATACTAAGTTCCCGGACTTTCATCAACCATACGTGTACGCATACGTGTACGCATACCATGGTTCTCGGACTTGAATAACTTGCCTTTGCTTAGCATACAAGTACGCATACTGTGCTATATCCAATCATGGTTAATTTGTTCTAAACTCTCATTTCAATAATTAAAAAATTCTTAGAAGACGGGAATAGCTGTCTCACACAAACTATTAGCTTCGATGCAATTTTGAAGTGATTTAATGATCAATATGAAATATTTCGAGTCTACACCAAATGACTTATCTCACACAAATCATGTAAGATGTTACCAGACGATTTTCACATGATCATCTTTTGACTTTCGTCAAGAATATAAGATGAACTTGGTTAAACCGAAAGCTTACCAACATATATTTCTAGAAATATATAAGCGAGTTAAACTCAAATTTCGAAATATCAAATGTGTATAATTGAAGTCTATATAGCTATACGACTTTTTGTCTCAAATAGGAGATAGAGTGAGATAGACTTTTGAGTGATAGATTAGTTCAAGTCTCCACATACCTTTTGTTGGTGAAGTTCCACAAGCTCTCCTTAGTAGTTCTTCGTCTTCAATCGATGAACGTCGTGAAGTCTAAAGCTCAATTACACTTTCTATCCTAATTCGAGACTCAGCTATAAGTAGACTACAAATCAAGACTTATAGTTTTGGCAACTAAACTTGACAAACAAGCTTGAGATAGCAACGCTTGCTAGTTCGACTGAGAAGTGCTGTAAAAGTAACTCCTAAATATATAGAATTCTGGCAGAAACAGCTTCTTGGTCTTCATCAATTTGTACAGGAAGTTGTGACAGTTCCACGCGGCAAGCCTACTTCTGAGATCTTAGAAAAACACAAGTTGCTGAAGCCACTTCCTGCGAGTAAACGGAAACCCTCTAGACAAGACGGAAACAGTCCCAGGAAGAAGAGAATAGGTCAAATAAGCATGCAGGTGGTATTCAAACGGCTCCAACAGCTCCGGTAGTCTTTAATTTTTCGAACGCTCAGGTATGTATATGTTTCCCTTTGACCAGCCGAATTACTTAGACGTTTTCAACTAACCCCACTGAACTTTTCTTCCTTTTAAAATTTAGTGCCTTGAGAGCATGAACGCCTTTTCCAGACTTGCACGCATTCAAAACAAGGCATCTTCAGGGGAAAAGGAGAAATCTGGTAATATCGAGCCTCTCGAAGATGAAGATGAAATCCAAGAAGATTCAGGATCTGACAGTGAGAAGGAAGCACTTCTGAGTATAGTAGTAGTGAGTCTAGATCCCCAAGTGAGCCGACATATGAGCCGGTAAATCTTCTATAAGCTTTCTGACTTAAAATTATTCGTTCTTTAATATATAATAGCTATTAACCAGTGATGTTACAGGACGAGACTGTACCAGGAGATAATCCCGAGATGGAGATGATTAATGATGTCGGGGATGTCACTGTACCTTCCAAGGAGAATGAAGATGTTACGTCCATGGATGTAGATGCAAATATCTCCAAAGAACCCCCTGAAACCGAAATGGCGTTGGTTGTGCATTCCGCTGCAGAAGCTGCCTTTGACCCTTCATTTGACGCTCCCTTTACAGACCACATGTTGATTGTAGGATTCAGCGTGCCAGCTAAGTATGCGGAGTTGTATACCCAAATATGGAAGAAACATGGACACATGGCCACGACCAAGAAATCTACAAGTCGTTTTTCACTAGCCAAACGTGTTGAAGAGGCTTTGTCTTCAATTAGCAATATGTGTAACGTGACCGGGCACACCGTTTCTGAAGAAGTAATTGCAAACTAGGAGTATCATCGGGATATGTGTGTTAATTTCGGGTTCAACGCCTCCTGGTTATGTGGAGGGATTTATAGAATCCGAAGGTTACAGACTGAAGCGGATGAAGGTCCTTCCACGGATCTCATTGATCAGAAAGAGGCGGAGGTTGAGAGATTGTCCCAGGAATTGAAGGCGAAGGAAGCTGCTCTCCAGGACATGAAAGATACTTTCTCTAAGAAGGATACGCTGCTGCTGGAAGATTTCCCTTGAATATTTTTTTATTTATTTTCCCTTTACACATATTCCCTTTTTAGGTATTTTTTGAAAGATATGAGATGCTTCTTTCATGGTTTGATTTTTTTTTCTTCTAGTTTTGAACTAGTAGGTAGTTGCTTTGTGAGGATTTTGAGTTAATTTGAGATTTTATTTTTTGAAATTATTCATGAGTAATTTTCTGAAAGAAATGATGCTTGGATTAACTGATAAATTGAAATCCTAATTATGAATACAAGCAGTGCAATCATTTTGGAGGAATTACAAATATTGCATGAAAAGGGGAAATGCTAGAGGAAATACTAAAGGAAATGCTAGAGGAATAGGCGACATGATATCTTAGGTATTTAAAGGTTTGAGCCACCTGGCGTGTATTACTGCGTCTTCTAGCTTCTTAGTATTGATGATCTTGCAGTAGCCTCCCAAGATAACTTCTGCCACTAGGTACGGCTCATCTTTTCCTCGTAGGAAATTAGGTTGAGTAGTAATATTCACTACCATATCTCCAACTTGAAAGGGATTTGGGTGTTGCATAGCTACTTGAGACATGAGATAGTAGAAGCATCATACTCGTTCTGAATGTTTATTCTGCATAGTCAGGGAATATTTGCGACATCCTGAAGACGTTATTGCTCTATACTAGTGGTCAATCCATCTAGGAGCCGTCCAATCATTCTTGATTCTATAGAGAAGTGAATACTGAAATTGTTCAGTATTGATGAAATATGCAAAATATTGAAAGCTCGGCTGAGAGGCTTTAATGATTGCATATTTATGCATGCTCTGAGAGGATATACACTCCGTCAGAGATTATCGTGACATGAGCTTTCATGTCTAAATTCTAAATATTAGTTTCACATACTCGTCTGATTGCTAGATCAGAAATATGCAAAATTATGATTTTACGATTTTAGCCTTTGTCAAAAATCCACCATCAACAACATGGCAACTCTACTTCAAATTTTTGTACTCTTTTTAACTTGGTAGTGGAATGTAGGCCTGCACAGAACCGAACCTTAACCGCAAACCAAACCGATAACCCCCACAAACCGAATCAGAACCGCATAGAACCGATAATCCAACGGTCGGTCACGTGTTTTAATTTCAATAACCGTTAGATCTTCGGTTCGCCAACGGTTTTCACCCATTAACCGCACCGAACCGAATCAGTATTAACCGATGATTGATATCCATTGATTTATATTGCTATCAGATCTTATACGCCTATCCTCGTATATATTTAACTTATATATAACCCTAAAACTAAATCGTGTATCATTTCTCCCTTTTCTTCTTCACTTCTTCAAAGCAATTCTTCCCTCCATCAGGTTGCACCACAATCACCACCTCTTTTTCCTTCTTCTTTTCTTTTCTTCCTTCCTCCCTCTTCCTCTTCTGTTTTAGTTACTTTTTCTTCTCCTTTTCAACATACACCACCATCAACTGCTACACCATCATCTCCAGTACCACCACCTGATACACTACCATCAACTGCTACACCATCATCATGAGTACCACAACAAGCTACACCACCGGAAGACAAGCACCACCACCTTTTGATTGGTGAAAAATCGAAGATTAATAACCACAATAGAATTTTAGGGTTCTTAAAAAATTGGTCCTTTTTTTTGTGTGTCTTTATGTCTAATTAGTTAGATTTCATGGGTTTGAATTCTTATTTCGTAGTTGGTGTGTTGAATCAACTGTTGATGGATGTTTATTTGATTGGATTTGTTTCATGTAATCTGAAGAAATTGCAGATTTGAAGAATATATTAGAACTTTAGGGTTATTAAAAATCCATATTTTAGTTTTATTTATTTTTTGATTGGAATCTCTATCTTGGGTTTCTTTGAATTTATGAAATTGAGTAGGGTCTATTGAATGTTTTTTTCTTCCTCTTGGATCGGTTAAAAACCGTAGAAATTGGCAAAAACGAGCCGGGTGGATCGATTGAAAACCGAACCGAAGATGAACACTTGGCTACGGTTTCAAATCTGATAACCGCATCGTAAACGGTTAGGTCAACGGTTTTACACATAATCGCACCGAACCGCACGGTGTGCGGCCTAGTGGAATGTGGCAAGCATCTTTTTGGGATTTTTATAAATCAGGTGTGGGTTTACTTTTTCCTCTCAAGTTAACGTTGTTCTGCCTTCCATTGCTTCCGTATATTGGACCTTTTCAAGTATCAGCGTAAGTATTCTAACTCTACCAATGGAAAAGAGATTTGGAAATGCCTTTCTACAAGCATCTTTTGGAACGTCTGGCTCAAGAAGAATGAGTGAAGCTTCATTGGTAAGGAGACATCAGTGGATACTATCATCGTCGGCCTCCAAAATTAGTGCAATCCACTGGGCTAATGCTCTTCAATGGTTAGGTATCGTATACATGATGTAATATCCATCTGGAGGATTATTTATCGAACATCCTTAGTCGCTTTTTTGTGTTTTATGGGTTTGCTTTTTCCTTTTTATTTCTTCCCGTTTGGCGGCTCTATGCGTTTTAGAATTGTAATTTGCCTTCTTTCTTAATATATTTTTATTTACTGAGCAAAACAAGAAGAAGAAAAAAGATACAAAGAAACAAATGCATTGCTAGTTTCCAATTAAAATTGAATTAATACAAACTTTAAAGTAGTACAATTTATCTTCAGTAATCACAAATCTAAAGATAATAACTCAGCTATATGGGTAATTCATACGTTCACCAAGAAGGTCGAAGAAGAACTGAGAGAGCCCTGAACGTTGAATCCTCCTCAACTATCACAATTGAACGAGTTTTTCTTAATTTATCCTTGTTTAGGGAGAGTGAGAAACGGTTTGAAGGACAATAGTAATCCAACCGCTTCAATCACGTTTAGGAAGAAGAAAATCATGTTACTACCTGTTGATCTCAAACAACGGAAATAAAACTTGGTAAGAATCCCATCATAACAAGTAAACATATTATGGTTCATTCAATAAGAGGGAACAACCACATGCCTTGTTGTTGAGAATAGTTTCTTCTCTTGCAAGCCGGTTTTCTAGGTGAGTCATTGAAATTTGGGGCTAACAGAAAGATGAAACAAGAAACAAAGATGTTGTACTTCTCGTTAATCATGGTTAAAAATTTTGTGGACAATTAGTTTGATCATTCCCAATCAATTAAGAGTACAAATGGGTATGTGAAATAATGCTTTCAGGATACAATGAAGTTCTTTAACAACACAATTGAATTCAAGGTGTGTGCCTTTGATTCAACCATGAAAACACATAATAGGGTTCTAATGATGCTTAGAGAAGAGAGAAAATATAAAGTTTTTTTTTGTGTTGATTGAAAATCAATTCATTATAACGGATTTGCATCGGTTAGAGATGCATATTCATCATCGACAGATACCTCCAATAGGCATCAATAGTGGCTAATGGAAAAATTGATCACATCCATTCAGTTTCAAACTAAAACAGTAAAACTGTATCATGTTGACCACGGCCCGACAGGGCTGGAGCCAGCCCATGGCAATGGTAGTTGCATGCCTGCTGGGTTGGCTCACAAGCCCATTTTTTCCTATCCAAAGTTTGTTTTTGCCTATCCTAAGCTTTATTTTTCCCGGCATTTTAGGGGGCGACCCCAAAAGAATTAGGGGGCGACACAAAAGGACAAAAAGGTCACCCAAGCGTAAATCTAAGCTACCCCTTATCCTCGATTTTTCGAAATGGCTAATATGCCCTTTTTAATCGGTAACAAACATAACAATCGATGAGTATATACATACCTTGTTGGTTACCGATTAATGTGTACATATTTCGGCTAATATGCCCTATTATAATCAGAACCAACACCCCAATCGGTAGTTAAAAATAATCGAATAACAATATAGACTCGTAGGTTACCGATTAATGTGTGGATATTTCACTAATCGGTGAGCCAAAACCATAATCGTAGTTTTAAATAATAATGAAGTATTATCCGATTATGTTTGTGTATTATTATGAGATAACACACTCCAGTTGTAGCCATAACCATATGGTTCGTTTTTTGGATATAACTATAATCGGAAGATAAATAGATTACACAACCTTAGATTATAGGTTGCCCCAAAATGAGTTTTTCTAAAATCCTTCATGTAATGAATTTTGAAATCTACCATAATCGGTAGGGATTGATTACTTATAACCTTCCGATTATAGGTTTCCCCAAAATGAGTTTTTTCTAAAATCCTTCATGTAATGAATTTTGAAATCTACCATAATTGGTAGGATTTATTACTTATAACCTTCTCGATTATAGGTTTGCCCCAAAATGAGTTTTTTCTAAAATCCTTCATGTAATGAATTTTTGTAATCTACCATAATCGGATTGATTACTTATAACCTTCCGATTATAGGTTGCCCCAAAATTAGTTTTTCTAAAATCCTTCATGTAATGAATTTTGAAATCTACCATAATCGGTAGGATTGATTACTTATAACCTTCCGATTATAGGTTGCCCCAAAATGAGTTTTTCTATAATCCTTCATGTAATGGATTTTGAAATCTATCATAATCAGTAGGATTGATTACTTATAACCTTCCGATTATAGGTTGCCCCAAAATGAGTTTTTGTCGAAATTTCGATTTTTCAATTTGGGAACTAGAATAATCGGTAGGTTAAGAAGTTATTTATGAACTTCACCTATCTACCGATTGCTAACGACCACAACATTGAAAATACTCATAATCGGTAAATAATACCACTAACGTTAGCTACCGATTGTATAAGGATACTATGGTAATCTCTGCAAATTTGGACATCCCATAACCTTGTCTATGAGTTGGGAATAAAAAAGTCGTTCCTAATTCTTTTGGGGTCGCCCCTAAAAATGTTAATTTATTTTTTGCCTACCCTCAAATATATGCTTCCCCACGGGAGAATTTCTGGCTCAGCCCTTGCAGCCCGGGGGCTCCTCATAGCGGTAAACTAAACGCGACGTTATTGAAAATATCCAATACTTTAAAACTTGCAGTCTATGCTTTGGATTCGTTTTTTAGTCTAATCCCTCCCTATTTCACATAATGTTCAGAATGGAGACAGATATTCAGACCTGGAAGAAGTGAAGCATCCCTTCGCGATTGTCCCCATGAAAACCTGCATATTTGAATCCATGTGACGTCAGATCCTAAGTAGAATAATACTACTGTAGTATACAACTTAGAACTCGCGCTCAAATCATAAGAAGTGCATGTGACTTAAACACCGAAAAAATAATGAAATTATTACCATAGAGTGCAAAAGAGATACTTACATAGCACCGCCAGCGGCTGGACCAACTGCTTTGAAAAGAGACATTGCAGTCATAGTAATTCCATTTGCGGCTCCCCTTTGGTGTTGAGGCTATTGCAAATTTTGATCGAAGTAAGGCAATTTCGATGGAGTTCAGAAGATATACTTTGAAAATGGAACATAAAAATAAAAAAACGACAGATAAGGAATTACCACTGTGTTGTTTGTAGAATGAAAAACCCAGTGTCAAATGATAGCTGTTTCATAGTATAGATAGAATAACGCGCGCTAGATGATGACTATAATGGGCAGCATGATAGCAAGCTATGTTGTAAAAGGCGTGCGCCTTTGGCGCTTAAGCCCCAAAGGGCCCACTAGGCGTTGGACCAGCGCCTAGAAAAAAAAGGCGCCAAGGCGAGGCGATATGACCAATTTTTTTTTTTCAAATTTTTCCGTATGGCGCTTAAGCCCTAGGCCAGGCCAGACGATGGGCTTGGCGCCTCGCCTCGCCTAGCTCCTTTTACAACATAGATAGCAAGAATCAAAATATTCAATTACTTACTGAGAAGACATTCTTTAATATCGATGCACAATTTAGAACTAATGAAAGAGTGAGCCCGGCCGACACAGGACGGAGGGATGTAGGGACAAATGGGTCCGCCGAACCCACTTGATTCTGAAATGCCACAAATATAGGCTTTTAAATTTTGTAATTTACATGTTTTGTGGGCAAATATCTTTCTATAAAATTGAAAATTTATTTTTAATGGGTAAAAATTATAAAACTCACATGAAATCAATACAAATAAATCAAATGTGTAACGTAAAAACAAAAAACGATCTAAATTAGTATATCTAATTTAACTAAAATATTTTATGACTTGATTTTCATTTAGTTAGTACTAAAAAAGTCAATAAAAATGCAAAAAAAAAATCGGGCGGCCGCATTACCAACCTGATATGTACATATTTTTTACCATAAGAATTTGCCCCAGTTGGGAAAAAGTAAAGCCGTCCAAGGGACAGATGAGCTAGTGATGGGTAAAATGATAGCAAGATTATAGTAAACACCTTCAAAAAAAACGTAAAGAGAAGTAAGCAGAGATTTTATCAAATTCAATTTAGCTCATAACATATGCTACATTAGATTAGGGATACCGCTGCAATACGAGCTACATTTAGAGGTCCTAGAATCCTCTCAACCGCGGGGTATAGTGTAAATTGAAACAGTAAAAGACCAATACCTGACACACAGTTGAATTAATAGTCAGGAACCGTGGCAATTTAATTGTCCCTTGTTGAATTCTAATGCTGAGCAAATATGCATCCAAATTAATACCTGAGAATGAAAGAATTTCACCAACATCCTTGGTCGTAAAGCTCAATCCACCGTACTCTCTAGGACTAACAGCCCACAGTGAAAATATCTGTGAAAGAAGTTTCATTCAGCGGCGAAGATGTGCAGTACTTGACCATTTTATAGCTAAAAATATCCAATTCAATGCCAACACTTGTATAAGAAGGAACATGAAACAATAACCTACCTCTGCATAAGCATTATCATGCAGTGAAAAGACACAATATACAATGATAGAGGAGATTAATGGCCAATTCTGAAATATGTTTTCTTTAGCATCTAACCGTGTCCCATTAATACTCTCTTGCATAAATTCTCCCCATATGATTCTTCTTCTTCATCTTCTATTCCAGCATGTGTGTGCAATGTTTCCTACGGCAATCAAGGAAATGTAAGGCGCTGGCGCAGCGCATCAAAAATGTTAAGTTATATGCATGTTGCGTAAAGAAAATGGGTGAGCCATCGCCTATTCATTATGGTGTCCTATGTTGGAAATTTTGGGCTAAAACAGAGGATGAAACAATAAGAGTAATGTTGTACTTCCGGCTTCAAGGCTCGATTAAGATTCTTTTAGACATTTATTTCTACCTCCCAATATCAATTGGCGATTACAACAGGTATGCGAAATATTGCCGTCAGGATACAATGAAGCCCTATAACAACGTAATTAGATTCAAGGTTTGTACCCCTTGACCCAACCAAGAACACACAAGAATAAGATTATGATGATGCTTAGAAGAGAGAAAACAGAAAGTATTTGATGTTTTTCATTGTTTGAATAAAAACAAATCATCACTACTTATAGGGAACTCATGCCTATTGGAGATGCCTCTTCACTACCAAAAGACATCAATAGTGCCTTATGGGAATGGATGTGTCTTTTGTGAACCATCACACCCTTTGGAGATGCCTTTTCATCTCCAACAAAAATCCATTGCATCTATTCGGCACCGGACGCTCCCCGTGATAGTGGCAAACCAAAAACGAAAAACGTTTTGTTTTCTATGTTATTGAAAATATCCAACAATCTTCCCCTATTTTCAAAAAAAACCAAAATAGAAAATAAAGTAAAACTTACAAAAACCGGAATGGCTGCATCAATCAAGTGACTGCCTACGTACCCGAGTGGGATCAAGCCAACGTAGTTCAAGCAATGTTGGGAATAAGCATCATCGTTGAAAAACAGTACATAAATGATAGTGTTGATGGTGGATTTTCGTTCAAGGTTGAGTTTGTAAAAAACCGAGAAAAATCATGCGTGACATCTTGTAAAGATAAAGCCATTTATAAGTGTTGGATACTCCCTCACTTAATTCGGCCTTGTATTTCCTGTACTCATTATCGAGTGTGGCATGACGACCGAGTGTTACTCTTGCGCAGTAAACACGAACCTCCAAGCACTATAATGAATCCATGTACGAAATACCCGTACAGGCTGATTCTCGGTGTGTTATACTAGCCCGAGCCCTCTCGGTGTGTTATACTAGCCCGATTGAGCCCCTCGGTGTGTTATACTAGCCCGATTGAGCCCCTCTCGGTGTGTTATACTAGCCCGATTGAGCATCCGGACTTGACTGTATCAGTCTCCGGATATGATCTGATCGCAGTCATCCAACTCCACAAGCATGATTGGATGACCACAGATCAATTCCATCACCCCCAAGCAGGTATGGAATACACACGGCCTTAGCTTGCCAAATATGATCTGATCGCAGTCATCCAACTCCACAAGCATGATTGGATGACCACAGATCAATTCCATCACCCCCAGCGTGTATGGAATACACACGGCCTTAGCTTGCCAAATATGATTCGATCGCAGTCATCCAACTCCACAAGCATGATTGGATGACCACGGATCAATTCCATCACCCCCGGCGGTATGGAATACACACGGCCTTAGCTTGCCAAATATGATCGATCGCAGTCATCCAACTCCACAAGCATGATTGGATGACCACGAGATCAATTCCATCACCCCAAGCGGTATGGAATACACACGGCCGACCCCGCATGGTCGACCATTGGCCTTTGCTTGCCAAGAAACCGTCCATACCAAGCATTATGGACGGAAAACCTAAATTAGGGTTTGCGGCATATTACATGTGCGCAAAACGTCTCAACCGTCCACCTTCGCAGGCATAGATGGAGGGTGTAGATGTAGACTCAAAGGGCCGGAGCATGTCGACACAATCACCATGTGACCGCCTACACACTTGACCAATCGGTCAAAACCAACCATGATTGGTTACAACAAATTCGTCCTTTGAAAGAGCATGGTCGCGCGGCTTTGAAAGCCAAAATTAGGGTTCAAGACATCGCGCGCGTCCATCTTCTCGGCACGAATGGAGGGTCAGAGATTAGATTGAGCAAGGGTCGGTCACACCATCATGACCACCGTGGGCCCATCTACCTCTTCTTGCGGTCGGCCAAGGCATATCATGCCTGGCCAATCCAAAACGCCCGCTCAAACTCACGCGGTTACATCTCCCAAATCCTAAATCGATCTCGACCGCTCAACTTCACCGGATGATTTGAGTGGCTTAGATCACGTTTTCATGGGATAATCAGGTATAGGTGTGAACACCAACCTACCACCTACACGGTAGTATGATCGACCAAGACCGACCAAGATGGGTCGTCTTGAGACGCGCGCCCAAACTTGGGATGACATGCGGTTTCCAACTCCTTTACGGCAATGGATTTCTGCCGCAAATCGATCTCAACCACTCAACTTCACCGGACGAATTGGGTGGCTTAGATCACGTTTCATGAGACGGTAAGACATAGGCGTGAACATCAGCCTACCGTCTACACGCCAAACCAACCGGCCAAGACCGACCAAGCTAGGTCGTCTTGGAAAACGCCACGGAAGGGTATGGCGCGCGGCTTCTTCTTGTATCAAACTCTTATCGCAAAATCAATCTCGACCACTCCTCTTTGACGGTCAAATCAGTGGCCCGGATCGCGCTTTCATGAGGGAACGGAATACAAAGGCACCTACACCATCATGCCGTCAACACGCATGTATGGTCGGTCCTCTCCAAAAATCCTTCCCACGCTTGGTTTCGACCAAGCTAAAGAGTGATGCTTGCGCGCCTCTTTAAAAACCCTAATTTCACCAACGGTCGTGAGATGAGTGTCTCAAACATCATCTCGTCCGTCCGACCTCACCAAACTTGGTTATACAACCACTCGGTCGGGAGTTATTTGGTTAGTGAGGAGTCATTACCCGTCACTTTACCACACCGTAATGCAAGATTTGCATAAAATACACACGATACTTCACAAGTATCGACTTCCGAATAACACGGTTATTCAATTCAAGCATTACATGCTATCTTTCGTGGATCCACGATCCACATTCCAGACATCAATCATGTCACAAACCGGGGATACATACGGGGTATTGGTCTCGGCGGTTTACGGCGTGCGGCGTGCAACGCGCCATCACAAGAACGTGTTAGGAAGTCATGGACGGTTAGAGATGAACAGGAAAAGTGGGCAAGACTCAGCATGTGTTACCGACACACAACTCCACTACTCCATCATTCCACTACCTCCACTTCCCACGAGAAACGTGAATGAGGCTCAATGACTTGTATAAATAGGGTCTCCGCCCTATTTCCAACAACAACGAACAAGGAATAACGGAGAACAACACAAGTTCAGACGAGACAGAAAAAACCAAGTGTTAATACAAATCGTATTCAAACACCCAGAGGTTGCTTGCATCAACCGCAAGCTGCTCATCTTTCATTACAAGTCATAAGCAAGCCAACACCTTCACAATCTCAACACCTTCTTCGCTTCCCTCCCTAAGATCAACCCCATCTCCTTCACTTTGTGACCGAAACAAGTCCGGAACGGCCATTTCTTGGTTTAGGTAGGACTTGCATGCATTGATCTCTCGAATCTACAAGCACTCACCCTTGCAGTGCATTTGTTGAAGGTTTAGATTCATTCCTCATCCACACCCCAAATTACCAAATTCTCAGGAGTAGTTTTCACCCATCAACAATTGGCGACCACGGTGGGAGGTTGATCTATCGGTTTGCAAAAAATTGAATCCTCAATTTTCAGTTTCCATCTCGCAATGTATCCGGAAAACTACGGGCGGTTCGAATATCATGGGAAGCATAATGGAATCTTTGGAGGATGTCTTGGCAAATCAAGCCGGTATCACCAGGAGGCGGAGCGAGATATTTCGCCTTTTGAATGATATAGCGGCACAATTACAAGAAGGATCGCGGCATCTACTCAGCGTGCAAGAAATGTCGAATCCTTAGTCGAGTCACACCTTTAGGTGGAGAGGCAAAAGAGCGCGTAACCGCGGGTGACTCAGAAAGATGAACAACATGGTCCAGTCAACAATGAAGAACCGAGGCAACTCCACAGAGGAGAGGACCTGGTCAGGAGTACTACAACGTCTACACCGGATAAAGAAATGGAGCCTGCCAGCTTACGGATCCCTATTTTGGAAGATTTACGTCTCAAGACCCTTGTCGGCCGTGAAGAAACGCTGAGGAAGGAGAAATCAATAAAGTAACACGTGAGTACGGGGATGGAACGTTCAATTCGATCACTCGGTGATATTACAACACCTCCCATCACTGTGAGCGGAGCACTGCAAGTCCCGGCATCTCATCAGTGTAACACCTTAGTAGTCACCGTGAGCAACAACTTCCACTCCTTCATCGGGACGAGGAACCGGAGGGGAGAGGAGGACCATCTCCTATTATTGCAGACTTGATGGAAAAGCAGGAAGTTCTTGTCAAGACTCAAACGGATATGGCCGCAACTCGGAAAGAGGTACTCACTTTTCTTAAGACATTAATCGATCGATTCCCACATGACCTGCAACAGCCCCCGGAGCCAACAAGGAATGAATTCAACGCATCGGAGAAGGTACTTCAATGACACGGACCTACATGGACACGATCAAAGAAGCGACATCGAGATATGAGCGGTCTGGTCACGAGGCTCTCCTACACCGGGACCGATCCTCACAACGATCTTCCTCGAGTCAATAGTTTCACTCCGGTTGGCCGGTCCTGTCATGGAGGCTCCTACACCTGGGACCGATCCTCACAACGATCTTTCTCAAGTCAATAGTTTCACTATGAACCAGAGGTCGGTGGATCGGAAGCGGTTTCTCTAGTGGAAAGTTTATGTAAACTTTCACATCTCTCGAAGAATCGCGCGCGGAGACATTTTTTGCTATCAACCAGAGGAAGGTCACGACCGTGACCTACATGTCACCGCACGCATCAAGGATTAAGAGTTCAAGACGACCCTTATCTACACGGGATCGTCTTTATTACTCTCAAGATTCTCAGGACATCCAAGACTCTCCCTGTGCAAGGTAAATGGAAGCCTACCACAATGACGGACTTCGAGGGAAACCAAACCAAAGACATACGGAGAAGCTCCGTGGAAAGAATCGACAAGTTCGTTGCATCCCACTCCCCATGTGGGCGTCAATTTGGAAGAAGACCGTCTTGCATCATTGAGGGCTAGTACCCACGATGCATTTGTCGACGAAGCTTTCTTCTCCATCCTATGAAGCCACGACCCACGTTCACACGAAGAGGGAAACGAACTTTTATGGTGAGTCGTGACCGAGAAAGGGAAAACGGTATACCGAAACTGCCATTATCAATTAGCAGGAAAGACTGACACCCAGTCTCTCCACCCAACGGAATGCTACAACGGTAATGAACCACAAGAGCAGGTGCTAGATGCTCCACTGGCTGGGCGCAAGAGGGAACCAACTCCACAACGGATGAGCTCGACGATAAGGAATCTCCTAGGCCTATCTCCATCGGCTCGACCAGTGTAATCATTCATACAATCTCCGATCCAATAGGTCGGACAATCTGCGAGGCAATCCAGCGTGAGACCGGATGCAACCGGCGGACATGGCATATTCTCCTCCATGGATGGATGTTGCGTACAACCAGATAAGGATGTACGAGCATGATGCAAAGCCGATACCTCAAGGGAGCAGCCTCAAGAAGATAACGATGTCCACGCATCATATCGAGCAAGATCGGGGCGAGTCACTCTAATGGGCAGGTGGTCGAACAAGATCCGGGCGAGTCACTTTATCGGTGGTGGTACATGTCTATCATGCTATGTTGGAGAATCCGCACTTTTGGTCGTCCCTCTGAGCTGTTGAACTCTCATCTACAACAACATATGCCCCGATAGAAAGAACCGAGGGCCTGCCGTAATGAAGAGCCTCATAATGTTTGTAGGGGCATATATCTCACCAACAAAGCGATACAACCCTTGACCTTCTGTAAGCAGTTCTCTGAAGCAACAAGAGGAGAACTACCGAGATACAACATCCTGCGCGTCCGCCGACTCCAACTCCAGTAACACATGCACGACTCCCACAATGATGAGGCAATGCCCAAGATATTCTATATCTGGCTCGACAACGACCACTACGAACAAACCATGTAAACCACGCTTGGGGATCGAGGCTCGGCATGAAGTTCCTTCACCTTGATCAAAGGCTTCTTCAACACGAGAAAGATGGTCACCAAGAATCATGGAATTGCAAGGGTAAATCGAGGCGAAGAGCCGCTCCACTTCAACGCTTCCTCCAAATGTGCTGCTTCAATGGTCTATCCAAGAGCCGCCTCAATGCTCTCTCCGGACCCTGTTCACTGAGAATCCCCGTCAACACTGTCTCAGGGATCTACCTCAACATTCGCACTGAAGCCACTTTAACATCCTCTCGAGTCGTTTCAACATTCAAGCTACACCAATAATCTGCGCTCGGTCAAGTTGTCTTTGATGTACTCATTGCTCAACGTGCGTCTCATTCATCCTTCATGAGGATCCAGCGAGAGCATGAAAAACCCTCGAAGTCGATAGGAGGAGGGTTATCTGTGGAACGAATATTTTCATATAGTTGAGAGAGCGCGGTGAACAACTCATCATCAATGTTCGGCATGTATTTGAGGTTGTCAACACTTCCACCAAAAGATTATCTTGAAGACATATCAACGGGAGTTCTTTTCTTTCTACCGCAATGAAATAAAAGACAGGAGTTAGAACTTGTATGAAAGCACATGAGAAGTGTAGTCACACACGGCAAGACACAACTCACATCGGAGCACACAATGGTAGGTCCAAACATCGTTCAAGCATGTGCAGTATTGATTTCGATCGGTATAAGTTTCAAGACCGGTATTGCTCAAGTCTCAAGTCTCGCGCACAGCAGGCTGATCGAAGCACATGGCCGACGTTTGAAGCATGTACACAATGGACCCACTTTCAACCGAACTGTACACAACAAGCCCACGTTCGATCAAGCGAGGCGCAAAGAACCCCACGAACGAAGCGGCGCAATGATCGGTCGATTAGGCACATCCCCACGATTGAACGAAGCAGGCGCAATAGCCCCTCGATCAAGGCGGTCATAGCAAGGTCGATCAAGCAGCAAGACCGACATCATGCTAGGGAACACTTTTACGGACGTCTCTTGAACGTGACATGCTCAAGAACAGGACGACCCGTCTCTCCTGGTAACATCTAACATTGTCTCATAAGTTTTATCTTTAATTGTCACCATCTCATGCCTACCACACAATAGTGTAACCATTGTGTGCTAGGCGAGGACTTAATGTTGATGGTGGATTTTCGTTCAAGGTTGAGTTTGTAAAAAACGAGGAAAAATCACGCATTGACATCTTGTAAAAGATAAAGCCATTTATAAGTGTTGGATACTCCCTCACTTAATTGACCTTGTATTTCCGTACTCATTATCAAAGTGTGGCATGACGATCGTAGTGTTACTCTTCTGAGTAAAACACGAACCTCAAGCACTATAATGAATCCATGTACGAAATACCCGTACAGCCGATTCTCGGTGTGTTATACTAGCCCGAGCCCTCTCGGTGTGTTATACTAGCCCGATTGAGCCCTCTCGGTGTGTTATACTAGCCCGATTGAGCCCCTCTCGGTGTGTTATACTAGCCCGATTGAGCATCCGGACTTGATCAGATCGAGTCTCCGGATATGATTCGATCGCAGTCATCCAACTCCACAACCATGATTGGATGACCACAGATCAATTCCATCACCCCCAAAGGTATGGAATACACACGGCCTTAGCTTGCCAAATATGATCTGATCGCAATCATCCAACTCCACAAGCATGATTGGATGACCACAGATCAATTCCATCACCCCAAGCGGTATGGAATACACACGGCCTTAGCTTGCCAAATATGATTCGATCGCAATCATCCAACTCCACAAGCATGATTGGATGACCACGAAGATCAATTCCATCACCCCAAGCGTGTATGGAATACACACGGCCTTAGCTTGCCAAATATGATCGATCGCAGTCATCCAACTCCACAAGCATGATTGGATGACCACGGATCAATTCCATCACCCCCAAGCTGGTATGGAATACACACGCCGACCCGCATGGTCGACCATTGGCCTTTGCTTGCCAAGAAACCGTCCATACCAAGCATTATGGACGGAAAACCTAAATTAGGGTTTGCGGCATATTACATGTGCCGCAAAACGTCTCAACCGTCCACCTTCGCACGCATAGATGGAGGTGTAGATGTAGACTCAAAGGGCCCGGAGCATGTCGACACAATCACCATGTGACCGCCTACACACTTGATTAATCGGTCAAAACCAACCATGATTGGATACAACAAATTGGTCTCACTTTGAAAGAGCATGGTCGCGCGGCTTTGAAAGCCAAAATTAGGGTTCAAGACATCGCGCGTCCATCTTCTCCGCCACGAATGGAGGGTCGAGATTAGATTGAGCAAGGGTCTGGTCACACCAGCATGACCACCGTGGGCCCATCTACCTCTTCTTGCGGTCGGCCAAGGCATATCATGCCTGGCCAATCCAAAACGCCCGCTCAAACTCACGCGGTTACATCTCCCAAATCCTAAACTGATCTCGACCGCTCAACTTCACCGGATGATTTGAGTGGCTTAGATCACGTTTTCATGGGATAATCAGGTATAGTGTGAACACCAACCTACCACCTACACGGTAGTATGATCGACCAAGACCGACCAAGATGGGTCGCCTTGAGACGCGCGCCCAAACTTGGGATGACATGCGGTTTCCAACTCCTTTACGGCAATGGATTGCCAGCGAAATCGATCTCAACCACTCAACTTCACCGGACGAATTGGGTGGCTTAGATCACGTTTCATGAGACGTAAGACATAGGCGTGAACATCACCACCGTCTACACGCTAAACCAACCGGCCAAGACCGACCAAGCTAGGTCGTCTTGGAAACGCGCCGGAAAAGGGTATGGCGCGCGGCTTCTTGCGTATCAAACTCTTATCGCAAAATCAATCTCGACCACTCCTCTTTGACGGCCAAATCGAGTGGCCAGATCGCGCTTTCATGAGGGAACGGGAATACAGCACTCTACACCATCATGCCGAATCCAACACGCATGTATGGTCGGTCCTCTCCAAAATCCTTCCCACGCTTGGTTTCGACCAAGCTAAAAGAGTGATGCTTGCGCACCTCTTTAAAAACCTAATTTCACTAACGGTCGCAGATGAGTGTCTCAAACATCATCTCGTCCTGTCCGACCTCACCAAACTTGGTTTATACAACCCCGGTCGGGAGTTATTTGGTTAGTGAGGAGTCATTACCCGTCACTTTACCACACCGTAATGCAGACTCGCATAAAATACACACGATACTTCACAAGTATCGACTTCCGAATAACACATTTTATTCAATTCAAAGATTACATGCTATCTTTCGTGGATCCACGATCCACATTCCAGACATCAATCATGTCACAAATCGGGGGATACATCTTTGGGGTATTGGTCTGGCGGTTTACGGCGTGCGGCGTGCAGGTAACGCGCCATCACAAGAACGTGTTAGGAAGTCATGGACGGTTAGAGATGAACAGGAAAAGTGGGCAAGACTCAAGCATGTGTTACCGACACACAACTCCACTACTCCATCATTCCACTACCTCCACTTCCCACGCAGAAACGTGAATGAGGCTCAATGACTTGTATAAATAGGGTCTCCGCCCTATTTCCAACAACAACGAACAAGGAATAACGGAGAACAACACAAGTTCGGGACGAGACAGGAAAAACCAAGTGTTAATACAAATCGTATTCAAACACCCGAGTTTGCTTGCATCAACCGCAAGCCTCGCTCATCTTTCTGTTACAAGTCATAAGCAAGCCAACACCTTCACAATCTCAACACCTTCTTCGCTTCCTCCCTAAGATCAACCCCATCTCCTTCACTTTGTGACCGAAACAAGTCCGGAACGGCCATTTCTTGGTTTAGGCCGGACTTGCACCAGCATTGATCTCTCGAATCTACAAGCACTCACCGCTTGCAGTTGCATTTGTTGAAGGTTTAGATTCATTCCTCATCCACACCCCAAATTACCAAATTCTCAGGAGTAGTTTTCACCCATCAACAGATAGGTATCTTTTGGATTTGAACCTTCACTTAGTGCAAGAAATTCAAAGCCTTATCGAGGTTCAGTGGTGAAACTAGTCTTGAACCAAGTACCCCATGTGATAAAACCGGAATCTCCACACATACTGATTTCAGAGATTGTGTGTTCGTAGCTCAAACACGTTAATGGCCATGTGCTATATCCTGGATTCATGAGTCTTCTTTAGAGAACGGTCTTATTCTCTTAGGAAACGGCCTGATTTCCATACTCATATAGGTAAGTCTCGAAGGTGTTTCTGCGAGACACCTTGTGATAAAAGTTAGACTTATTAAGGATTTTCATCCATCCCTTTTTCTTGCAGAATCCCTGCACTAAACAGAAATGAGAAGTTTTTTTACTTAGTGCACCATAATCACATCCATAGCTTGTTGGTACCACATTGAACCTTGTTTATCCTTTTCAAAACATAGGTTGGGTTTACGCTATGGGTGATCAACCTTCCTTCTGAGACCTTAGTCCCATTTTCGTATACTTCATTGAAAACATTTCCTTTGGGAGACTTTCCATAAATAGGTCTGCCAAGTTTTTCCCTGTTTCAATGGTCAACTGCAATTACTCCTTTCTTGAGTAATTGACTTACCGTTCAATGTACAAGACTTGTATGTCTTGACTTTTCATTATAAGTCTTTGTTAGAGACGTTATAGATCATATCCTGATTCACAATTAATCAAGACCGCTTGAGATGGCTTCTTCCAAAAAATGGGATCTCTACAAGTTAGGTTCTATGCCATTCCTCCTCATTAATTGCATCCATTTATGCAATCAATTTTGACAACATTATTAAAAATGTTCTTATTTAATTTTACAAAATAATTGTAACTTCTCTAGTGATCCTAATTAACATTTACCGTTAATTCACAAGGAGTCATTATAGACTTGCATACACTAGAGGCATAAAAAAAATTTGTAGGCAACTTACTTGCTATTTCAACAAGCATATTATTACGATGAGTAACTCCTCAACTCATGCCCAATCTTCTACAAATTTATACCCAAAAAAACATAGACAATGTCTATTTAACATTTTACATTATGTAATGCAAATGTTCATTATTTATGCATCGGTAATATCGTAACACTTCATCGTTGGATATTTGGTCGCGCGCCCAATCTTCCAATATGTTTACGTTGTCGTTACATATTAACCGGAATTTCACTTTTCTTTCAATGTCATTTAAGACATTCCAATTTCCATATTATGGAACCTATAATTCTTATCGCAAGAACTATGCTCATATCGCGCAATTGGTATATCGACAATAATGACGATCTTGGTTGTAAAATTAACAACCGGAAAATTTTATGACATTGTCATAAAATTTCTCCCCCCCGTTCGCGATAATTCTTAAATGCAAAAACAGATAGACATATCTGTAAACTTGTAGTTAAAATGGCGTCTCATGACAAAAGTTGTCTCTTAGTTAGAAGCGGTTTAGGAAATATTAGAAACGAACAGATATAGGACAACGATGATATAACCCTCAAGTACCCTTCTAATCAGAAATGGTTTTTGCTTTCTAAGCATCACAACCTTTCACACAAGAAAATTCGTATCAATGCACTTAAAACTTAACAGAGAGAAGATCAATTCATGCCGCCATAAAGAACATTAAATGATCATTAATCTTAACATATTCATAATTAACATGGATCAATGAGTCAATACCTATTTCTTCTCTCAACAAGAGTATTCAAACAAACGTTAACATGTGCGATGTCATAACAACAAAATGAATCACATTCTTCCATACGGCGACTTTTTCCACCGAATACATACTAATTGGAATCATGATAACAATATACATACATACCTGTGTGGAGCATTTTGAACCTTAATTCATAGTGTACTACTTCCCATCACAGCGTTTGTCATTCTCTAATTTCTTATAAACTAGAAAATTATCATTGATAAGAATTTTTAGGCATGGTGGCATGGCATCAGTTTTGAAGTTTCCAAGAACAGGGGAAAGTTTCATGGGTATAACCATCGAAACGTTCCTAAAATTGGAGCCAACCAGTCACCGTGTTTCTTGTAAGACGGTACAATCAAACTTTCATCCTCCATTGTCGAAGAAATTAATTGTCTAAAACTGTTGGAAATTTTGGGCTAAAACAGAGGATGAAACAATAAGAGTAATGTTGTACTTCCGGCTTCAAGGCTCGATTAAGATTCTTTTAGACAATTATTTCTACCCTCCCAATATCAATTGGCGATTACAAATGTATGCGAAATATTGCGTCGGGATACAATGAAGCCCTATAACAACGTAATTGGATTCAAGGTTTGTACCCCTTGACCCAACCAAGAACACACAAGAATAAGATTCGATGATGCTTAGAAGAGAGAAAACAGAAAAGTATTTGATGTTTTTCATTGTTTAAATAAAAACAAATCATCACTACTTATAGGGAACTCATGCCTATTGAGATGCCTCTTCACTACCAAAAGACATCAATAGTGCCTTATGGGAATGGATGTGTCTTTTGTGAACCATCACACCCTTTGGAGATGCCTTTTCATCTCCAACAAAAATCCATTGCATCTATTCGGCACCGGACGCTCCCCGTGATAGTGGCAAACCAAAAACGAAAAACGTTTTGTTTTCTATGTTATTGAAAATATCCAACATCCTAATGCTACAAATTTAATTCCAAACAAATGGCACATTTTGGGTAGTCTTAGAAATAGTAAGATTTTGAGGCAGCAGAAATATATAAAAGTTTCAGGAAACGTACTGAAGCATAAAACAAGCTACAAGAGAAGCCGTCGCAATACTGACATGCAAAGGCAGGGTAGGAAATATGGAAATCTGCGAAAAAATAAATTTTCGGACAAACAAATTCAATAGCATCAGCCTAAACTGAATAATGATAAGGTGTGTGCTAGCAAAAATAAAAAAATGTAGGTATGATAATCCTGGCTAAATTGGGGCCTATGGATTTCTTCCACCCAATAGAGAATGATAAGGGGTGTCTATATATTGTAAAAATACTAAACTAACCCTTAAAGAAACTTTAATTATTCTAACACAAATACAAAATCATAACTTAATTAACAAAAACAAAAATCATTAATCAAAACTCAATTTATTTTTAATTTCCATCAAAACCAAAACTAAATCTTAATCAATCACAAACAACAATTAAAATCTTCTTTTGTTGTTTGTAAAAGAAAACCCAAAAATGAGACAAATCAAGTGATTGAGTTAAATCCCTTTAAACCATTCCTTCTAAGAGATACTCTACAATGATTTACCTCTAAATCTTAAAAATTCACTCATCAAGTTTTAAGAAAATCCACCGAATCGGTTTATATGTTCAAAAGATAGTAATCGATTGTAATCTTAATCGGATTTTAATGTGAACCTACATAACCGATTCGGGTTGATGATGAACATCAACTATAATCGGGTTACATTAATACACATACACCGATTCAGGATTCCTGTTCGGATCATTTTGGACCATATGTAACCCGATTGTTTAGTTAAAAATCTCTGTACCCTTTTCTTCCAATAATCGGATTACATTGTCCTCCATATAAACCGATTCTGAAAAAGCTGCAACAAACTAACTCCTGAATCGGACTCTATAAATGAATAAGAAGTCCGATTTTGTTACAAATTTCTATAAATGAGCCCAAGTTACCCAAAAAAAACTAAACCACTTTCATTCATTAAGGTTGGTTCAAGTTTGCAAAATACAATATAAGAAAACGACAAAATATAAGCATCCGATAGATCAAGTTTTTAACATAAGGAAAATACTCATTCCAACAAATGGAGACCATCGAATTGATCCCGCCCGATAAATTCCTCCCATCGCCTCATGTTGGGATAGTATTTTTTAGCCACTCCTTGGTGACCTCCGAGACCTCATGAAACCCATCTAGCGGTGGTAATGGACAATCATCACGTACTCTAAGACCGATATAATGTATGTTGTTATGGTTGAATAAAACAATTCTCTGATACTTAAGCGATTCATCCCAAATGGTGTATTTTGGTGCGTATGTATAACATGATCCCTTACCAAATAGATGAACAACGCAGCTCCACGTTTCCGCCAAGATATGACCACATAGAGGCATTTGCATCCAATGCTCTCGGGTAACCCTAAGGATGTCACTTGGTTTACATGCTTTCATCGACCTCACCGTTTCCAATTGATGTGGTTTCAACCCACAAACGACCGCGTGTCCAACAAGAGATTCCGGATCATCATGATTGTGACAACTATTCATCACTTTAGAGAACTTGTATACCTTACTACCATCGGGTCTCTTGGGTCTATTAACTATAATCTTAAACGGGAAACCATACTTTGATTTAGTAATGTATTCCATTGTCGTCTTTTTCACGTCTGATCTTTCCTTTGCCCAGTGACTTTCTTGCTTTTCACCTCTCTCACAAAAAATTTCCAAACGATCTTCACTTGAATGACGGCCTAAAACTAAGGCGCATTTGATCTCTATTCCCTTGTCTATAAACCATTGCTTTGCATCATTCCTTTCTTTCCATTCCAAATCGGTGTAATAGTGGGCAGAGGTATCAACACCTACGGGTTTGGGCTGATCTTCGTCGAACGCCGCAACAATCTACAACAAATATCAACAAGTTGATGATTCAAAATCGGTTTATATGTTACAGTCGATTAAACCGATTTTCCACAATCGGTTTATATGTGCAACTATAAAGACCGATTAAAGATTTGTCTAAAAAAATTCAAAGTCCACAATCAGTTCACGTCTCGTGTCATATAACCCTATTGTTGTTCACATTTCTCCCGGAACTTTAAGAATCGGATTACATATACACGAAAATAAACCGATTGTCGACTTACGTGATTATTCAAGTGAAGAAATCGGTTATGAACATCACCAACAAAAACCGATTCTCGGTCACGTACCCATCGCGTAAAAAATTACTACAATCGGTTCATATGGTGATGAACAAAGACCGATTGTACCCAATTTGGGAATTTCACCCTGAATCGGTTTCGTAGTGTTATCGAATTAACCGATTATGGAAAACGATTTTGAAATTTTGTTCCTTTTGGGGGATCGAGACGTGCAAATACATGTTTGTAGATTGTTACAAATCATACATGTTTATTAGAAGCATTATCACCTTCTTCTTCCCGACGAATTTGTTCTTGTGCTTGAATAATATCCTCAAGCATTCTTTGGTTGGCATCCTCTTCTTCTTTCAACAAATTATCCAATTCGGTAGGATCGAAATCATGATAATCTGATGTCCACTTCTTCATCACTACTAGTCTTCATCATCACTACAAAGTTTCATTTTTGCTAAGAAAATCACAAACCCTAGTTTTATCTTTTTTCTCTTTACTTCTTCTTTCCCTCCAAACCTTAAAAGAGGAAATGAATTTCTACTCTAATCCTTACACTATAATCAAACTCAAACACTAATTAATTTAACTAATACTAACTTAATTAATCATCACTAATTTAATAAGGGTATATTAGGTATTAACAAAAATAGTGGTTAAGGGGTTTCTAGAAATTACTTGTTGTGACCCTGTTTTATCATGTAGCTATAGGCCCCAATTAAGTGGCATAGGCCCCAATTTAGGAAGGATGATAATGCTTACGTTGGAAAGAGAGATCCTTGGGGAAATAATTTTGGATATTTCTCTACGGGCTAGAAGAACATAAATTCATTCAGATGAAGAGATGCAGAATCTTAATACGTGCCAGATGCAAATTGTTTCTTTAAATTTATTAGTAGTACCTGTGAAAGTAAGCCTCCAAGAGATGGACCAATAACCAATCCTAATCCCCATGCTGCACTAATCTGAAGATGAATTTTTATTAAATGACTTGAAGAGGGAGGATTTAAATTGGTCATAAAGACCAAAATCAACAATTCCTGGGTGAAAAAGACACTTAGGTTTTTGATCATTTAAATAGCCAAAAATTAAAAAGATATTGTTCAAATGGACAAAAAAATAAAAATAGCAGAGGATAACAGTTTCATCCTGTCCATTTTCAAATATTTTTTCTTATTTTTATTTTATGGGATGCAGTTTTTCATCCTTGCTATTTTTAAGTATAAGCCAGGATGAATCGATTTCATCCTTGCTATTTTTTTTTTTGGCTATTTCACCGTACTTTTTTTTACTTGTCCATTTGAACCGTGTTTTAAATTTTTTTGGACAAATGACCCATTTTTTGTTGGAATGGTTACTCTGACACTTCCTCACAATGTCCACGCCAATTCTTTTTTCATAAAACCCAAACGATAATGAATTTGAAGGTAATTCTTTGATAATATATTCTTCTTACAGTACTTTACGATCCAACAAAATGCAACACATTCTTTGATAACTTAAACACGCAGTCGAATTCTATAATGTGAAAAATGAAAAAAAAATAAAAATGCAAATTGCCTTACTAGTGATAGCCCTAAAGCTTGGTGTTCTGGGCGGCAAACTTCAGTAGCGTATGCCTGGGGAGCACCAAGACACACGGTTAAGTTCGAAAAAAGACATCTCCATGTGTTCATTGGACAAACCAGTTATGGTCTTGTTAATCAGTACCTAGGATCAAGAGTGGTTGTGCTGACTGTATTGCCAAAAAACCAAGGAATGGTCGTGCTCGTTTTGAGTTTTATGATAATTTTCCCTCTGATATAAACTATTGGATAAGTAAAGAAAAACAATATGTAAGCAATCAATTATCTTAATCAAATCCTTTTTTGAATTGAAAAAAAAATAAAAGTTCGAAAAAGACATACAGTGCAAATACGGACCAATTAATGAAGTAGTAAGTTAGTAAGTAGCAGTATTTTGTAAAAACAAACAGGAAGAGCTTCAAGATTATTTTTTTTCGAAAGTGAAAAAGCCTCATGATTGACACAGTACAAATGGAAAATCGGAAAATGGGTCATTTGTCCAAAAAAAATTTAAAACATAGTTCAAATGGACGAGTAAAAATTATTATGGGTGAAATGGACACAAAAAAAGATAGCAAGGATGAAAACCGGATTCATCCTGGCTTAAACTTAAAAAATAGCGAGGATGAAACCTGGATGCATCCCGATGTAAATTAAAAATAAGAAAAAGAATTTGAAAATGGGTAGGATAAAAATTGGTTACATCCTCAGCTTATTTTTATATTTTTGTCCATTTAAACAGTACAAAATCTAAATGTCTATTTCACCCAGGAATTATTGATTTTGGTCTTTTAACCAATTTTGTGATGGAAAATGTCCATGTAAAATATATGTGGAAAAAAAAGAGAGAAGGGGTCGGTTTTGAAACCCAACTTAAACCCTGTTACGTAAGAGTACATGGTACTTGGTAGTTTTGGTGTTTTGAACTTTTGAGGTGTTACTAAAGAGAAAATGGGTCATTTGTCCAAAAAATTTAAAACACGGTTCAAATGGACAAGTAAAAAAAGTCGGGTGAAATAAAAAAAAAAAAATAGCAAGGATGAACCTGGATTCATCTTGGCTTATACTTAAAAATAAAGCAAGGATTAAATGGATGCATCCTGTAAAATAAAATAAGAAAAAATATTTGAAAATGGCAGGATGAACCGGTTACATCCTCGCCTATTTTTAAATTTTTATCCATTTAAATGAAGATCTTTTTTAATTTTTATTATTTAAAAAGATTATCAAAACCTAAGTGTCTTTTCACCGAGGGGAATTGTTGATTTTGGTCTTTTGACCAATTTTGTGTTACTAAACATGTCAACTAGTAAATTGGTTTCAAATTCAAACTTGTTTTACATAAAATCTTTATCATCTCACAATTGTGTTTAGGTCGAGAAATTCATTTGAGATGGATAGAACATTTTGTTCTTGCAAGTTAGTTTGAATATTTATGATTAACACACTGTTGCTTACCGACCACACTATGTTAAATTTTATATGTTCTTGCTTTGCCGATCCAAATCAAGAACTAATGTCATGTGGAATTGTCTATTAATCCCAAAAATGTACACTCCAAAAGTTTGTACTAAGACCAAATAACGTGTTGAAGATCACCCTGAAGTGCATAAATCAAGAAAGCCATCAACGAAGTTTTTTTCACATTTTTTTCACACTTCAAATTTTTTTGAGAAACATAACAAGATACTAACACTACAATGGTGCCAAAAATCATGACAGGTTTTCGGCCATATCGATCAGCAAAGACACCCCATAAGTACGAAGTCAGAGCTCTTCCAAACATATATGCAGATCCTTTTAAGAGAAGCAAAGAAAAAACGAAGAAGATGAATAAAGAAAATGGAAAACAATGAGCTTGGTTCTGAATATATATGCGAGTATACTGACCTACACATCCAGCATAGTATCCAACATTTTCAACCTTGTTTGTAATATTATTATTTTTTTTGACGGGAAAGGGCAAAATTAAATTAAAAATGAGACTCACTAAAACAGTGAGAAACAACAACAAAGTGAGCTAACAAGGCTAGTTCATACCAATGATAACATTCCAATTACATATAAGGGTAGAAAGCGAATAGCCATCAAATAACTTTGTAGGCAAAGCCCAATTAAACAACGTACATTTAACGAGACACAATTAATCGTTTTCTTTTACATGCCTTTTCTTGTTTAAGTATAATATGTTATTTCTTTCATTCCATATGGTCCACCAAATGGCAAAAGGAAGCATGCCCCAAATCTTCTTGACCATCTTCCTACCTTTCTTATCACGCCATTCCCAAATGGTAGATTTAACATCTCGAGAACGTCCATTTCATACCAAAACAGTCCATGAAGTAGTTCCAAATACTAGCAAGATCTTTGCAGGTGAATAAACAGATGGTCATTAGTCTCCACCTCCGAAGCACAAAACATACATGTAGGGTCTTGTACTTTGCCACTTCTAAAAGAACATCTAATGTTGGGGCTCCTTTATAGCATAGTGTCCAAACTAGGAAAGAAACCTTCATGGGAACTTTTGGGTTCCAGACATTCTTGTACGGAAAGGACAGTAAAACCATCTATATCTAGCGTAGAATAACAACTAGCCACAGAAAAACAGCTTACCTTCTTTCCATTGCAATTGATCGTTTCCATCCGAAAAATGGTGAGAGGTTCACTAATAAGTCAAGAAGTTGAGCCACTTCTCCCACCTCCCCCTCATTCAAATTTCTTCTAAAATATGTAAATCACTTATCTAGGAAAGAAATGTAGACCAATATTATTGGATCGTCTTAAGAACACAAGTTCAAATCATGCATAAATATGAATGTTGAAATGAAACCGGAATGTAAATTGCACGCGTACCAGAAAATATAAGTACGGATATATAGACGATATTGGTAGAATTGAAAGAAAGAAACATATATAGATCAGAAAACCGGATTGATACGAGAATTAACAAACACAGAACTTAACTGAAAATTATTCGGTTCTTAAGAAATTTGTTCGCGACGTTGTTGAAATGACTTACCAGTACCTACTGTTGCTATCCATATGTAAAAAAATATCTTGAAAGGTATCCCTGTTAGTGTATCTTTTCTATATTCAACCTTACAACCTGAACAGTTATCATAATACACCTTATTCTTATTCTTCTTCTCCAAAAACACTTCAGTGTAATTACCATCATTATACTCCATTTGTAGCCAACTTCAAAATCTTTTGTACCTCTGCACTATATTCCTATGCATATTTATACCTGTGATTATGTGAAACTCGTGTCTTTTCAATATTACTATTATTGCAGAGAGAATTGTAAAAACTCCTAATAAATATCCTTCAAAAATATCCATAAAAGTACCATTAAAGTTTGGAGTCATAAATAAACCTAACCTCTCCAGGAAGTTGCATCCACATTTTGAAGCGTTAGAGCAACTCCAATGGGTACAACAAATTGTTAGATTTACCCATTATATGCCTACAGTGGGACAAACCATTAAAACGGATGAGAAAACCCCTAAATACAAGGGTTTGTTCATTACGTCTCTGTTTGAGTCGATCAATCAAGACCGATCAGCGTATACTGAGCCGAGTCTCGGTTCCATCAGAGCTGACCGGCTCAAACGGAGCCGACAACGGCTAGTACATCCATTAAAGGTTATGAATCCTTCCCTATAAATTAAGTTGATTTCAACTCCAAAATCACACCTTCTCCACGATTTACTCCTACAAATAATTTCGCTTCAATCTTCATCATTCAATCTCAAAAATGACCGCCGAGTTCGTGGTCCTAGGTTTTCTTTGGAAGAAGATTTATCAATTTTCACCGCTTTATGTTTTTCAAACAAGAAACAATATCAATGGTGTTACAAATTTTACGCAAAACGACTTTCTGGCACTAAGTTTTTGCAAGGTTCGCCGCAGTAAACGCGAACTTGAGAGACTCGTGATGCTCCCGGATTGTCTCATCGTTTTCAATCAATTTTTCATGTTGTCAACCAATTTATTGATATGGTAATGCAAGTTAACCGAAGTAGGATTAACGGTGAAACAGAAGATGAATTGATCCAAAGAGCTGCATCGATGTGGCAGCAAATTAACGGGAAACCATTTCAGCATTTAGTTTTTTTTTCAATATCCTCAGATCTCTTCACATGTTCGACCCATTATGCGCTCTGGATGATCCACCAGCCGCACCACAAGTCGCTCCTCCAGCCGCACCACAAGTCTCTCCTCCATCTGCTCCATGAATGAGGATGTTTAATTAAATCTAATGTAATGTTTAATGAAAGATAATGTGAATCTAATGTAACGTTTAATGAAATCTAATGTTGTTTGACATAAACATAAGAGTGGTGCAAATACTTAGACATTTCCATTAATTAAGCTATTGTCAACAGTACAATGGTGGAATCAGTTCATGCACTTAACCAACCCACTTCAACTTGAAACACGAAGGACATTTTAATTGTTTTCCATATATGTTTTTTTCTGTAGAAGTGTGCAAATGCATAAAAAAATTGCAACCAGTGCTAGATCATTTACTAATCATTTGTTTTGTACACTCTACTTCTTTGCAATGATCGGGTTGTGGCTTCTTCATCCTCACTTTAAGCTTCAAGTTTCTCCAAGATGCTGCTAGCTTGTTATCTTTTTTCTCCTTAATAACATCAGCTAACATTCGTGGTTTTGCATGACAATTACGATCTTCACATTGCAAATACCTTATATTTACTAGTTGTGATTCAACGACCATTCTGTTAGCTGAACAACCAACTTATGGACACTTGGAATACATCCAAGGAAATTGCATGAGACTATGGTCATCCATGAAACATAATGGACAAACCTCTTTTGCTACTACACATAGTATTTGTTTTCCTTTGCTTTTCGAAAATATTGTGTTGGATGAAGAATGTTTGGGAAATATTAGAAAACGATTTCGATGAAAATATTTTTGGTTGTGTTTGGAAAATATTTGAGAAATCGTATATATATATATATATATATATATATATAAGGATAATATGATCGTTATAATAACGTCGTTTTCATGAGCAATAGGCCGGTCGACATTGGTTGAGCCGACAACTGCTATTATCAACCAACGTCTTTCATTCCACTCCCTATAAAATTCTTAAGATTTCAACTCCAAAACCACACGTACACAAAAATCTCAAAAAATGTCTGCTAGAATTCGTGGTCCCAAAATTTTTAAAGAAGAGGATTTAGCTAAATGCAAAACATACTTTTTTTCATAGGGTAGAAAATATTATGCAAGATCTAGACATGTTTGACGCGTCTTTTTGGCAGAACATTTTCACAATGTTCGTCTCAGAAACGGGGAACCGCAGAAACCGAGATGCTCGTGGTTTGTATCTTCGTTATCATTCAATTGATCGTTTTGTCACTTCATTCTTTGATCAGGTAAGGGAAATTGATCAAGAAAAATTCATTAGTGGTACTGAAGCTGAAGTGATTTAAACAGCTCTGGATAATTGGGAGGAAACTCACGCAAAACCTTTTCTTTACGAAGCTTGTTTCAACATTCTTAAAAATTGTTCATCTCAATCACATCTTCACTACATCATAAGGTTTCTCCATGTCTTTAACATGGAAAAAGATGTTACTCTTGTTCTTGGATACATCAGAAACGAGAAATATGAACAGTGATCATTTCTGGGAAAGTGTGTTGCAAAGTTTTGTGCCGTTACGAAATGAATATATAAGAAACATCAAGACCCTAGAACTAAGACTTGCATTCATCACTAATAATGTCAAATATTATACATAGGTTTTATGGATGGTTCACCCTGGTAATTCTGGATTTTTCAACGAAGAACTGGTGAGTATATATCTTAATACCTTTGTCCTCTTTGAGAAAGTGCATGATAATATCTTAACTAAACTTGTCGTTTCAAATCAAGTTTATCAAGAAAACTAAGAGAGTTTAAGCATTTTGAATGATATGAACTCTATAGAGATAATGTCGTTGGATTTGATGTAGTTTTATGTTATTATTGTCGTTAAGAAATCAATTACTATATATGTAAGTCTAAATGTAACTCCAATCGCTTAATATAAAACATAAGTCAAATTTAAGGTCTACATATTTTCATTAGTTAATATTACTGCCACTTCTTTTACAAGATATAAACTTAGACAATATAAGAACTTAAATAATTACATCAATAAAAATATAGTACAATCTTTGGCCTCTTGGTTTTCTTCATTTGACGTAACTTCCATTCAACGCACTCTTGAATTGTTTCTCATTTGTTTTTGAATCTTTAGTTGTTAACTTTCAAAACCGGAGCTTCTAAAACTTGCACAGATCTTTCCTTTTTTTACCATTTTCGATTTTTTTTTAAGTTACCACAAATTTTATTTACAGCATCCTCAAGAATTAGTATGGGTGAAATGGACACCAAAAAAATAGCAAGAATGAATCTGGATTCATCCTGGCTTAAACTTAAAAAATAGCGAGGGTGAAACTGGATGCATCCTGATGTAATTTAAAAATAAGAAAAAATATTTAAAAATGGGTAGGATGGAACCTGCTTTTATATCCTCGGCTATTTTTGCATTCTCGCCCATTTAAAAAAGATCAAATTTTACATGTCTTTTTCTCCAGGAATTATCGTTATTGAGTTAATTGACCAATTTTGTGAGTATGTATTACTTAGATAAAAACATCAACACTATTTTTGGGCTGACCGACCGTAGGGCCCGAAGGAAGGGAGTCCCTTCTATGGACACTTTTTTGTAAATTGAAACCTTACAAAAATGTTCAATTTGATAAAAAGATTGGAAATCAATTTGGTGGTAGTCTTTGGGACATAAAAAACCTAAAATGTCCCTCATTTTAGTCTAATTATTATATCTCCTTATACATCCTTATACAAAAGACGAAATAGGTTGAAAATACTTATATGCCCCTTCATAATCGGTAGTTTAGGTTTTTTTTTTTCTGATTTCAGTCCGTTTTGGATTTTTTTATGATTTTCAGTCCACTGCCGGCACATTTATTTAATTCTCGAGAATAATTGAATCGGGAGTCAAGATAACTTTATTTACTACCGATTATAGGATAATCAAAATTCAGAAAAAATAGGATTTTGGGAAAATCTCATTTTGGGGCTACTCTACATTCGGTAGTTATATGAACTATTTTGACTACCGAATATGGTTGGATATTTGCAAAGAGAACATGGATAATCGGAAGTCAGGATAACTTCATTTACTACCAATTATAGGCTCAACCAAAATTCAAAAAAAAAAAGGATTTTTGCAAAATCTCATTTTGGGGCTACTCTACATTCGGTAGTTATATGAACTATTTTGACTACCGAATATGGTTGGATATTTGCAAAGAGAGCCACTGTATAATCGGAAGTCATGATAACTCTTCCTTTCTTACCGATTATAGGTTCAACCAAAATTCAAAAAAAAAAAAGGATTTTTGCAAAATCTCATTTTGGGGCTACTCTATATTCGGAAGTTAAATAACCTAAATTCCCTACCGATTATGGTAGGGAATTTTTGCCAAAGGTCTACTTTAATCGGGAGTCAAGATAACTTTATTTACTACCGATTATAGGATAGTCAAAATTCAAAAGATAAAGGATTTTATTTTGGGGATACTTTATATTCGAAGTTATACAAACTAAATTTACTCCC
The DNA here is from genome assembly GCA_023531295.1 of Papaver armeniacum. Lineage (NCBI taxonomy): Eukaryota > Viridiplantae > Streptophyta > Magnoliopsida > Ranunculales > Papaveraceae > Papaver > Papaver armeniacum. Next base: position 104,198 of record JAJJWW010011657.1, read on the forward strand.
GATTGTTGATTAACTACCGATTGTATAGTTATCTACCGATTGTAAAGGGTAGTTTGGGCATTAAAAAAATGTCCCGGAAGTTATTTACCGACTATGAATTAACCTCCCAATTATGATATTTTTTGTCGTTTTGTGTCGCCCCTAATTCTTTTGAGGTCGCCCTTAAAGACCCCAGGATAAATATGTACAGACACATCATATTCAACATTTGTGGGATTAGATTGATCAGGGAAGGAGGATCCCCTCACTTTTGGTTAGTTGGTAATAGAATTGTTCATCGTCGTTTGCTAAACATCGTTCAGTTGAAAGCATATTTTACCAACCAGTTAGATTATAGGTTGCTATGTTGCAATGACACGCTTAGAAAGATATTGTAGCCGTATCTAACATTTTCAAATACTAGCTAGACATTTTCAAACACGTTATAAATAATTCATATTGGTTTGAAAAATTAAGAAAAAATTATATATGATACTAATTTATTCTTCTTTTAGTTAAAAGTTCAGACATTATCCGTGAAAAACCTAGTAATCAATTAACTAAAATTAATAATAATAAAATTATGATCAAGATTTTAAAAATAAAAATACTACTATTTTATTGCATAAATTGCTCATTTTTTTTTTTTTTTTGAGATTTGACAAGTCCTGGTAACTGTGTCCGGTGTGTCTCTATATCCTCACGACATAAAAAAAACGTAAAGGACCTTACTTTACAGATGTAAGATAAGGACGGACCCAAAAGGGCTGAAATACAATTCATGCCTGGCCAAAGTATAGGTCCTGTTAGGTCCGCTTGCAAGGGAAGGTATAAAACACTTTATCGATCCAACTTGCAACTTTTGTATGTAAGTACAATGGTATCACTACAAACTGGGACTTGTGTGTTAGTCTCAGAATACGAAGAATTTTCCCCGAACCCCAATGTAACTTCTTACCTCACTTTTCTTCTAACCGCAAATTTGAGGTCTTTAATGGTTTGTCAACTCGTTTTGGGAAGACATATGGGCTGTTAATTCTTCTTTGAAAGACCTCTTTCCACTTCTATTTTCGTCGTTTGTGATAATAAGGATGTTTCGATCTCAAATATGAGAGTTCTAAACATCGGAAATGGGAATGGAATCTTAACATATCAAGGAGGGTTCATGATAATGTTATCAGGCTTCTCCCCATTCTTGATCAGTTTTATGGAAGTAAGAGAAGACCTCAACGATGGAAGACTATGGAAGAACAAATACAAGCTTGAAAATTTTCGGATTAAAAGTCGTACTCCGTGGTTATCTTCAGGTGAAACACATAACATGCTTTCCTCTCCATCTAATCGTTTATGGTCAACCTTATGGCCAACAAAAGTTAGTTTCTTTTTGTGGATTGCTATCCAAGAGAAGGCATTAACACAAGATAAGCTTATGAGAAGAGGTTGGTCGTGGGCTAATAGATGTTACTTATGTTTCAAGGAGGAAGAAACAAACTGTCATCTTTGGTTCATTGTGACTTTATTTGCGCATTTGGAATCATTTCATTGGTGAGTTTAGGATGAAATGGGTAACTCCTCAAAATATATGTAGTTTAATCAACTCTTGGAGCAAAATGGGAAGAGGAAGAACATGTACTCTAGTTTGGAAAGTTGTTCCAAAGAAAGAATAATTTAGGTTATTTGGGGGAAAGAAATTTGAGAGATTTTCAAAACACATGCTTAATCAAGCTCAAGTTATAGCCATGTCAAAGTGTTGTTAGGCTTATGGTTAAGTCACAAAGAGTTGTTCAATGGTGTCTCTCTTGAAAACTTCATAACCAGATGTGGAGGGTTGTTCTCGATCAATATTGATTAGGGTTGTTTGGTCTTTTTTGTAACATATTTAGTTCGCTTTTTCGTTGCTAGTTGGTTGTTGTTCTAGTTTGTTTCATTTCTCGGTTTTTGGTCCTCTCCGGATCTTTCCTTGGTCGTTTATTAGCGGGGACATCTCGCCCTTGTTTTTCACTTTATTAATACATAGTTCTCTTTACCGATAAAAAAGAAAAATGTGCCTACAAGAGGCGGAGCTAGGTAACACCATTACACATTTCCTCTACTTTACTAATAGGTGTTCCTTTATATACCCTAGAAATACTAATGGTACCTTTATCCGCCTACCCCGAGCTAATCTTCCTACCCATCAAAATCTTTTTCTTTTGTACTTTCTTAGAAATCTGAAACACGTTCTATTCACTATCCTCTCAACTCTCTCGCTAGGTTCTTTGAGCATTTTCGAGAGATACATCGTCATCAACCACACCAAATCTAACTTCATTAAAACCCTTGATATCTAAAACTCGATTTGTTTTCACATAACAAATCATCAAAAACTTTTATGATCACTGTGATATTTTGAGAGAAGATTGAAGAGATATTTTAAGATTTTGTGATGGTTTATGAGTTGGATTCTTTCTAGATTCAAGTTTACATTGAGAGAAATTCTCAAATTTGATGCCAAGAAGCCCGTGAAGAGGATGGGATTTTTCTTCCATGAAGGTGAACTTGCTTCCTTGGCTGTGAATGAATGATGAGAGATTAAGAAGTGAATTAGAGTTTAAATTAAGGAACGTGGTTTTGTTCATGGAATTCGTAATTGCAGGTGAAACTTGAGTTATAAAAGAAGAATATCGTTGTGAGCAATGCGCATAATGAGAGGGTAATTTATTGTCTGGTAAGAGCTAATACATTTGACTTCCCCATATACTGAATGATAGTTTTAAGCTTAATGCTTTTGCTTGCCAATACCATCATCAATGAAAAGAGTTAGTTCTGGATACAATCACCACTTAATGCTTAATGTTGTTGTCTGGTCCAATCGATTAAGTCTAAAAATCACCACTTAATTGTGAGATCGATATACGGGAAGCATACCTCCGTTCCGTTTTACTTGATGTTTTAGGTTTTTTTTTTGTGTTCCAAAATAGATGAGAGTTTAAGTATTTTTCCCAAGTTCTCACTGATTTGCCCTTGTTTTGGAATCACACCATATCATTAATTCTCATTGTAATCAGCAGGTATATAATTAATCCAATTTTTAAATTTATTTTATGGAGGAATATTTGGTTTATCCCAAGTAAATTACAACGGGATTCGTAATATGCATTAAATCAAGAAACTAAAAACTAGATAATTTAAATTCTTAGGAAGCTATTAATATGGGTAGAATTGGAAAAAATTTACTCTCTTTGTTGTTTCTTAATCTGCGTGAAAAACTCTAGAATGTCAAGTAAAATGGAACGGATGGAGTATCAAACAATTTGAAGATTTTTACATTAACCAGATTATAACTAACTTAACTAACTGTTAGAGGTATCGTTAGTGTTTTTAGGGCTATATAAAGGAACACCCTACTAAGGCCTCTTCCTATGCACATGCCAAAAAAATGGTGTTTGGCATGCCACCTGGCATGCCAAACCATTTGCGCCACTATGGGGAAACCGCTGAGCGATCGAATCCCTAGCGAGCGATATTGACAATATCGACAACGATAAAGTGAATATCGTTGTCGATATTATGAATATCGCTGCGATATTCACTCTAGCGAACGGCTATTTCTTCATAAGGTAACTTTCAAACTCAACACTTACCCCAAATTTTTTACACAAAAATTTTCTTCTTCTCAATCTATTATTCTCTTTTCTCAATCTAATTTATTTCTTCTATTTTATCCAAATGGCACAATTAACCCAACTTGATTCGGCAACACAACTTGATTTTTCCGAGTAGTACTTGAAGGTGCCGTTGAGAAGATATGTGATAGATTTAAAGAAATAAGTAAGAAGCAAAGAAGTCTCCAAGTTTTGGATATCAACCAAGTCAAAACCGCAACTAAGAGAAGGCCAAGAAAGGTTAAAGGCAAGGAAAATCAAGGCAAAACAAATTTGAAGTCAAAGAAGAAGATAAACAAAGGAGATTCCGTTCATGAGCGCATTGATTGGAAGTTTAGTGAAATGAAGAAGATGAACAAGATGAAGAACATTGTTACAATTTTTTTTTAAAGTCTTTCCAATTATTGTCTAGTTTTATGTCTTGTAAAATGACTATTTTAATTATATTGAAGTTTTTAATTTTGTGAAGTTTAATGAATTTGAAAATTTGACGAATATTGTTGGAAATTAATATTAATTATATTCTTAAACATTAAAAGTATTACAAATATTTAAACTTAAACAAATATTAAAATATTAATACTTTAAAAATTTTAAACAAATATTAAAACTTTTAAAAGTGGACAATTGAGAAATTACAACACAAATGTTGGACAATATTGGGGCAAATATCTTAAAACCTCGAAACAACTTTCAATATGGAATTTTTGCCCGTAGATGCGATGATATTCCACACGACACCTTTCCTGAAATTCCACCGTGGTTTAACCACTTCTCAAGGTTGGACCTTCTATCAAGTAAAGCAAAATACCTAGTAACTTCCGCTTAATTATACCGAAGCGCTCGAACTAAATCAAACACTACGACCGCGTAGGTTCATTGTTTGTTCTGAAATTTTAAAAAAAATCCTTTCCACAATAGTTGGTGATCAAATACTGGCTCCAATGTCAAATCAATATAATTCCCGCAAATACATTCATCTTTCAGCTTTGAATTTTAGGTTTCGCCTCACTTGACATCTCCTAATTTGACTTCTCCTAATACAAGGTTTGCCATGCACTACAACTGCATTCATATTATCACCATGCTCTCAAGGAATTGGAAGAGTGATGAAAATAATTGGAGATTAAGAAATTTAGAGAGATTGAGAAATTCTTAAGAGATTAAGAAATTCTGGTGTGAGTTAAAATGAGATTAGAATTAGGTATTTATAGAGGGGGGAATATTAGCCGTTGGATGAAGATCTGATGAGCGATTATCATAGTATCGAGCGATAGCTTGACTGTCGCTGTCGAGTGAATGACCATCGAACGATTGGTTGACCATCGGCGATCAAGACTCTATCATTACCGAAATCGTCGCAAGGTATGCCTATATGCCAGGAAAAACATATTGGCATATGAGTTTGGCAGTTTGGCATACCCATAGTGGGTGATATATGCCAAATATCATGTTTTGGCATGTATATAGGAAGATGCCTAATAATAGAAAATAAATGCGTCAATTAAATGCTTCAGAAAATTATTGTGTGTGGGATCAATGAGACATGCATGCACCTTTATATTAGTACAGGGACCAGTCGTCAATTGTCATCCGTCAGTCGACGAAGACACGATAAAGTAAAGCAGTTGCGGAAACTGCAGACAGGGTTGCTACGTGTAGATACTGTGGTGGTGAATAAAGTGCTAAAGGGACAACTTAGTCAGCCCACGCACTCTCAGTTCTTTTTAATACAAGATGTCGATTCCATGCTTCAAGGAAAAAAGGAAGAAAAAGATGTCGATTGAATTTTCTCTTCCCGCACGCGAAAGCGGATGTTTTTTTTGTTTTTTTGATCGTAAATTAAAACTTTATTAATTTGGAAAAGGAGAAAAGGAGGTTCATGAAACATGAACATCTAAGACAAACGGACCGACAAAAAAAGCCAAAGAAAACAACAATAACAATAAAACTAATTTCCCAGAAAAACCTAGAAAGAGACACAAACACCACGGACAAGAAGGAAAAAACATCGACATATCAAGGAGGTTCAAAAACCGTCAATTTCCACTTGGTCATGAAGTCTTTCAACCGAACATTATGAAATTCAGGTTGCCCATAAAGCCAATACGCGATAAAGCCGATGCTCTTAATACTAGAAAACCCCATCGGATTTTGGTTTACGGTAAAATGGGTTGTTCAGTTTTTCATTTTTGCCTAGTTTTCTGGTTTGATACTTGCATGTAGGTGCAACATTGGTAAAATAGGTTCTCCCATCGTGAACAGGAGTGTCCTATATACAAGGAATTCTTTACGACTATAATTTTTATATCGCGTTATAAACTTCTAATAAGGGCTATTCCTATGCACAAGGTTTTCTTTCTTTTCTTTAAGGAAAAAATGTAGACAGCGAGTCACCTTGCCTCAGTCTCTTTGAAGGTTTGAACCTATCGGTTAAAGCTCTATTTACAAGAACATAGAGATGAGAGGAAGAGACATACCATCACATCCAAGAAATCCATTTAGAACCAAGCCCATGTCTTTGAAGAATAGAGAAAAGAGCATTCCAATTGACAGTATCAAAAGCTTTCTCCATATCTATCTTACAAATGATCCCTGGAACTTTGGATTTAAGTATGTTGTCAACACACTCATTAGCAATGAGAACGCCATCGAGAATTTGCTTGTTCTTGATAAAAGCACCTTGGTAATCCGAAATTAGACTTGGCATTACCACTTTGAGTCTCTCAGGAAGTACTCTAGATAAAATTTTATAAGCACTACTGATTAGACTCAAAGGCCTGAAATCCATAGGAGTACACGAATATTCTTTCTTAGGAATTAAAGTGATGAAAGAGTAGTTCAATCTCCAGTCCATTGATCCATATATGTGGAAATCATTCAGCATATTCATGAAATCCACCTTTATCCTGCGAAAAGGTCCGGAACTCTGGTTCGCGTACTCTATTTGCGAACACAGTGGTAAGATTCTAAAATCGGTAAGTATGAAATACATACTCATGAACTCAGGTTCGTTTGCGAACTAAATTCCCTGGAACATTAGTTAAATAAGGTATGTGAACTTATTTTACAAACTGTGGAATTATGTTCATGAATTGGTTATTGTATAAGTACTTTGTACAATTACAAACCAAACCGATTATGTTTTAAATGGTTCATATATATTGAAAATGCGGGGGTCTAACAACCACACCCAACAATTGCTTGGCAACTGAAAGGACTTACTCCAATATACTTTCAGCGTAATCAACTAGACAAATGAGACTCAATCTAGAGTAAAGTATATCAAAGAGTTTAATATCTTTGTTTCACAATGTAATCAAGAAATCAAACAGATAGAAATCCGAGCCCGATTATTATGTGAAACAACTTGAATGGTACCAAATACCAATGTTCAAGTGTCAACTAATTTAAATCAACAACCCAAGGGGATATTCTAATTGATTGAACTTAACGCACAACCTATGATATTTCAATTATACAAAATGTAATGCGGAAAATAAATAACACGACATTTAAGTTTTGTTAACGAGGAAACCGCAAAATGCGTAAAAACCAGGGATGTAGTCCACTTGAACATTGGCCAATCGTATTAAGCCGCTCTGGACCTAGCCACTACCAATTAACTTTCGATCGACTATAGTTGAACCCTAATCAATCTTACACCGATTCAAGGTGGTTATGCTCCTTACGTCCTTGATCCCAAGAGGATACTACACACTTTATTCCCTTAGTTGATCTCACCCACAACCAAGAGTTGTTCGACCCAAATCAAGACTTGATAAACAACTGTCCTCACACGAGAAAAGTCTATAGATTGAATAAATCATCTTCCATGAAATACCCAAGAGTTTTTGTTCCGTCTTTGATAAATCAAGGTGAACATAAACCAGCTTGATAAACCAGACTTATATTCCGTAAGAACACCTAAGTATTATCAACCACCTCACAATAATCCTATGTTGCACGGACACTCCAAGAAAGATGCGCCGTAACCGTGCTCGGACACGTAAAACGGACACGACACTTCTCGACACTCGATGGACACGACACATCATGTGTCGCGTAAAATTTGTTATGGACACTTTGCGACACCAATTGACACCTTAGGACACGTCATAAATGATTTATTTTGGTTTGGAAAATCAAAATAAACTAAATGAGACGCTAATTTATTCTTGTTTTAGTCAAATCCAAGCATGATTCGTGAAAACTTTACCATTATTATATTATTATTAATTTTATTTAATTAGTAATCAAATATTTTAAAAATAAGAGTAATTATTTTGTTGTGTAGATTGTAGTAATATTTTATTTTAATGATGTGAATAATATATATAACGTGTCCCTGTAACCCGATATTTTGAGATTTGACGTGTCCCCGTAACCGTGTCGTGTCATAACCGTGTCCCGTGTCCGTATCCGTGCAACATAGAAGCCCAATAATCTTAATCGACTAGCTAAACAAGATATTGTGGAATCACAAACGATGAGACGAAGATGTTTGTGATTACTTTTAATCTTACCTATTGAGAAATTAATCTTGAGTCAATTATTTTAATTGTACTCAATACGATAGAATCGGGCAAGATCATAACACGCAACTACAATGAAAATAGTTAGGTCCGCTTCACAATCCCAATGAAGTCTTTCAAGTCGTTAACCTACAGGGTCTCGATAGAAACCTAAGGTTAAAGGGGAATCGACTCTAGTTTATGCAACTAGTAACACACAGGAGGTGTGGGGATTAGTTTTCCCAAGTTGCTAGAGTTCTCTTTTATATAGTTTTCAATCGATTTGCAATCCAAGTTACCTTGGTAACAAAGCATTCAATATTCACCGTTAGATGAAAAACTTGATTCAACCAAGCTAATATCTTTCAACTTTTATATCGAACTTAGCTTGTTACACACAAATGAAATGTACCCTCATTTAGGTTTATGTAACCATACCTAAACGCGCACACCATGTTGGTTCACAAATAGCTAACCAAGGTTAGCCATATGATTACTCTCATATCAACCTTATTCATCTTAACCATAACTAGTTCAAATGACTCAAATGAAACTAGTTCAAGAGTTGTTCAATTGCTATATTCTCATAGAATTACACAATAACACAATTGAAGCAAAATTCGTTTGATTCACCAATCAATCATGAAAATTATAGCCACGGTTTTCAAAGATTGCATTCCTTATTATATAAATGTTTATGTTCATGTTCATAACCGATTTTAGAACTTTAACCTTCAAGTATGCAAACGTGTACGCATACTTGAAATATCTCGGACTAAGATTGGGTTTCGCCAAGATGCAAACGTGGCACGCGAACTTTCAATCCCAAAGAAAATTTCCTGACATGAACCTGTATGCGGTGACGCAAACGGGTAAGCATACTTAGGTTCCTGGATTTCTCAAAACCAACGGTGACGCAAACGGGTGCGCATACTATGGTTCCTGGACATGGATTACATATGTGCAAGAGTGCACAACATGACATATCCAATAATGGTTAAGTGTTCTAAACTCTTATTTCAATCATTGAAACTTTCTTAGAGGATGACAATAAATGCTTTTCACATACTATTCGCATCAAAGCAATTTTCAAGTTATTGAAATAATCATAACGAAACATTCCATGACAACACCAAATGATTGTATCACACAACCATGTAAGATGTTACTCAGCAATTTTCACATGATATAGATGAACTTGGTCGAAGCGAAAGCTTTCCAACATATATTTCGAGAAATATTTAAGAGAGATAAACTCACTGAAATCTCAAATGTGTATATAGAATACTATATCGTAATACGACTTATGTCTTAATATAGGATATAGAGTAGAAATAGACTTTCCAAGTGATAGATGAGTTTCAGCCTCCACATACCTTTGTCGATGAAGTTCCACAAGCTCCTTAGCAGTTCTTCGTCTTCAAATGATTAACGCCGTGAAGTCTAATCTCAACTACACAATATATGTCCTAGTCCGAGACATCTATAAATAAGCTAGAAATCAAGACTTATAGTTTTGATCACTAACATTGACAAACATGCTTGAGAAAGCAACGCATGCGAGTTCGACTGCAGCAGGTGCTCTAACATATATTTCTATGAGATAGTGAACATTTGAACAACTCTCTTGAAACACATTTGGATTCATTTGATTATCTATCATGATTGATTGATCATCATATTTGATCTAGCAATGATGTTAGATGAATGTGGCTAAGTTATAAGTGTTCGTGTGGCTAACTTAGGTTAACTATTATTGAGCCAACAAGGTATACATGTCCGGTGTGGTTCATCCATATTTAAATATAGGTATATTTCGTTTGTGTGTATCAAGCTAATACCATCTAACGGTGGAGATTGATTGCTTAGTTTCTAAGCGCATTTAGCTTGAATCTTAAATCATGAGTTCATCTAACGGTGAACATCAATTGCTTTGTTACTAAGCTATCTTAGATTTGATTGTAAACAACCCTGATTTGAAAGACTATATAAGGGAGAACTCTAGCATCTGGGAAACCTAATCCCGACACTCTAGCATTTGGATGGGTTTCATCTTTTTGGTTACATCTCAGAAACAGAAATTAAGAGCAGTACAAACAGATTATTTCACGGTGAAGATTTAAAAATATTATTTTCTTTGAAAGATAAATGATTAGGATTAAAACAACTAACTAAAAGAAAAAAATAGTTATATTAGCGAAAATTGTTTTTCTTACACTTTCAGTAAACCTCGATATGAAAGACTCATCTATGTATATGCTAGTTTTAACGTGAAATCATTCTGGATCTTCTATTATTCTTAATTAGGTATAACCCCTGCGATAATGGCATGGCCACACCATCTATACGTATTTCGAAACTATGAACATTCATCCGCATCTGAAATATGTAGGGGAAGATTCCTTTCAGTAAACCCTCGACATGAAAAACTCATTTATGTATATGCTAGTTTCAACGTGAAATCATTATGGATCTTCATTATTCGTAACTAGGTATAACCCTTGCCATAATGGCATGTACACACCGTCTATGCATGTTTCGAAACATATGAATATGTAGGGGAGAGTCCTATATATGCGAAACTTGAAATATTTAGGAGGAGATTCCTTAATTTGCTTGCAAAATTGTAAATATGCTATGAATCTGAATAATACTGTCAAATGAATCTCGCTACAGTGCATCTTGAACCCGCAAAGACAATAAAAAAGAGAGGGTACCAAGTGTTAGAGCATAGCTCGGTTGAACTTACCAAGCGTTGGTATGTCAAGTTTGGTTGTCATATTTTAGTGACTCAAAACTCATCTAAAGTCGCTTGATTATATACTAGATTCAACTTAGCTTGGACTAAAAAGTCTAGGAATGTTGAGACATACAAGTATTACTACGAAGACCTGAAGAATGTGAAGAAGAAGCGATCTACAACGACAACATCATCCTTCCTCTTGAAGTTAGTAATATTGACTTAAACTGCTTTCATTCCTAACGATCTTTCAAGTCGTGCTATATTGAAAATATAATCGCAAGTCAGATATATTGTACATATTGTACGATAATATAGTGATGTGATATGGTCATATTTGTATGATCATAGTATTAGGGAATTAGACTACGAAGTATAACACTTTTCTTTTGAACTTCGTAGATTTGACATCGACATAATCTTGTATATTATGTGAATGTGTTATGCTAAAGATTTCATCCTAGGAAACAATGTTTTACATCTGTTTAAAGGAAGTACATTCATGAACTTGTTTTATGAATCGAAAGGGAAATCGCTAGGCTTATTGGTACGACTATTCATTGCAAATCTTTGGATTACCAATATGTGTTAGATGGTAGAACCGATCATAACTTTGTTATGTATCTTGGTATAACTAATCACAATGCCTGACTTATGATTTGGTATGACTAGTTTTATTAATTGGTGTAACCGATCCTAAGTAATCACCATGAGATGTTATGATTGATATTTGTAATTGGTGTGACCGATCCTAGTAATTGGTGTGAGCGATCACAGAGTATTGTGTAATCGATCCTTGTAATTGGTGTAACAGGTCCTAGTAATTGGTGTAGCCGATCCTGGTAATTGGTGTAACCGATCCTGGTAACTGGTGTGACCGATCACAAGCAATGCCATGAGTATATGGTAACCGGGTCTTGGTAATTGATGGAACTGATCCGGTAAATCGATATAACCGGTCTCCCGGTAACTTGTGTGACCGATCACAAGTATTTCCATATTGAGGTATAACTGATCCTAGTGATTGGTAGAACCGACTGAACCCATGTATGTGATTTTATATTTGATCAATCACATAGTAATCTTGGAATACAGGTGAACCAATTCTAAACTTGTTTGGAAGTGTGGTATAACCGATTCCAAGAATGTAAATCCATGTAAATATGAATAAGGATTTACAATGAGAAGATGTCAACATACTTTGAAAACGTACAGTAACTCTTATCATTTATTGTTCAAAGATATTCCTTAGTACTCAAGGAGATCCTGTGCCGAAATAAATTGAGAATCTTTTAATTAAGGTTTTTGGTTTTATATGCTTTAATTACCATTCCTTTAATTCTCTTCTTCTTCACTTAATTTCTTCAGGTATTCGGAGTAATACTTGTATGTCTTAACATTCTTAGACTTTCTAGTCTAACCTAAACGAAGTTGACTTTAGTATGCAATCAAGCGACTTTAGATGAGTTTTGAGTCACTAAAATATGACAACCAAAGTTGACATACCAACGCTTGGTGAGTTCAACCGAGATATGCTCTAACAGTTTATGAGCATCTTCTTAGTTCGATACTGGGTAGGTATGTATAGAGTACAGTTCGTGAACTCAGGCTCTAGGGATACGCCTAGTGGGTATATGTACCCTTAGTCATTCACGAACTCAGGACCTTAGGGTACTGGGTATGGATACCCCCCCCCCCCAAATTAATGAACTCAAAACTTTAGGGTGCTCAAACTGGGTGCGTACCTACTTTGTTTCGGAACTCAAGATCACTAGTGCACGCATATTAGGTATGCGTACCTACCTTATGTCCAGAATTTAAGTATTTCTAAAAACTCTCTTTAAAAAATTTATAACGTTCCTAATCACCATAGTTAATGATTATCATTTCTTGGGGAATTTCCAAATGTTCAACTTGAAACAAAAATAGTTCATGAATAATAAATTATTCTTAACCAAGACTGTTAAGGATATATGAATATCCATTGCTTGGATCATATTTTGAGAGATTTATCAAGACAAGCTTGACTCAAAATTTCTTCTTTTTAATATAAAATTTAATAAAATTACACGAAATAGTCTCTTAAAGATAAGATGGTAAATGTTATGAGCAAATAGGATGGTCTAGTCTTCACATACCTCTTTGTAGATGAAGTTCTTCAAATGTCTTTGTTTGATCATCAGTCTTCAATATTTAAGGGTTATTCGATGATGTCTGATACTCAACTACCATACTCTAATCCTAGTCCAAGACTGGACTTTAATATACTAGAAATCAAGATATAGTTTTGTGCATCTAACATTGACAACAAGCTTGAGATAACAAAACTTGCGAGTTGGACCGAGCAATGCTCTAACAGATAAGACTATATATATATATATATATATGAAAACAAGTTTAAACGGCTCTATCCTTCTAGTACAAGAAATATCTTCATAACTTAAATGCGAGAATGTTTAGGCTTTAAAGTGTGGTAATAAATGGATTTCTCCTTCCTTACTGTAGTAGAAAAATATCTACATGACGTGGCGCAAGATTAAAAAGACGAGGATACCCAAATACACCACAATCTTTTTATTTCAACCTATAAGTCTGATACCAAGTGTGATCGTCTATGGACAAAGTCGAGACAATACGATAACTTGATATTCACTTGATAACAGTTACGGTCTGAAACAGATTTACTCTAGGATTAATATCAAGTGATTTGGAATTAACGTACAAGTGCAATTTACTTTAATTATAATAAAACGATTATATATAATGCGAAAAAGTAAAGTAAATGGCACAACAAGATTTTGTTAACGAGGAAACTGCAAATGCAGAAAAACCCCAGGACCTAGTCCAGTTTTGAATACTCTCAGAATTAAGCCGTTATACAACAACCAACTTCGTATAGTTGAGACCAAGCTGACTACCCCTAGCTACTTAGTTCCATCAGTATCCCTGCGCCTTCGACTTCTAGAGTCACACACGTGAATAGCAAGTCCTTCTGATCGTATTCCAAACAACAAAGGAAGAATCTGTTTGGTAACCACTCTAATCAATCTTGCTACAAGATATAGATGAGTCGTTGACAAAGGCTCTTTCGTTTAATCTAATAAACTCATTTGTCTGGTTAGATCAATCTAACTTTAACTACCAAAATAGTCAAGTATAGATTCACACTCAATCAATATACATCTCAAACAGAAATATAGAGAGTGTCGGTCTCACGCAACTAATCAATCAGATTTATCAAAGATAAATCGATTATAGTTGGATCCTAGCCGATCAAGGTTTGTGCACTAAATCCACAAGATACAAAAACTTATAAGAAATCTTCTTCGTCTTCAAATCTTCTTTTATCTTCAAAACCTGCAAAGCACCACTTGAATCTCTTGTGATCAATCACGCACAGAACAGAGTCTGTTAACAATGGATTATCACAAGATGTGTTTAGATATAACAATAGTTCTAAAGATCCCGTCAATACGGCTCTTATTTCCAAGCTGGTGGATGCCGTGTATAGGTGTAGAGTAACTCCTTTTATTGGTGGCCTAAAGACCTGCGGACTTACCAAACACTAACCTTCTGGAATGCTGAGCATTGTGCTTCCCCCCATGTGAACACGGCATCTTTCCTTAGCATAGGTAAGAACGCGGATAATAGCTAGGAGAGTCCAGGTATATATAAAACGCCTTATGTAGGATATCCTATCGATGAACGCCTTTGTTGGCGGTGCCATGGTTGTGATGGCTTCGACTTTGTCTGGGTCCACTTGAAGCCCTTCGTTGGTTACCACGAAACCCAAAAAATTCCTAGACGCTACTCCGAAAGCGCATTTTAGGGGATTCATTTTGAGCTTGAACTTGCGACATCGTTCAAAAATGTTTCTCAGGTGTGTTATGTGATCTTCCGAGGTCCGCGATTTCACCACTATGTCATCCACACACACTACTATTTAGTGCAACAAATCATGAAAGATCGACGTCATAGCGCGTTGGTAGGTGGCGCCTGCGTTTTTAGGCCAAACGACATCACGACATAGTAAAAATTTCCGTTAGGGGCGCGGTCTTCATCGCGTCTAGTGTTGTCATTCTTATCTAATTATACCCGCTGAAATAATCCATGAAAGAGAAACTTTTGTTACCCCCTGATACGTCCACCGTTATGTCGATGTTGGGCGGTGAGAACTCGTCTTTAGAGCACCCCCGATTAAGGCCTCGGTAGTCTATACAACACCTGATTTTTCCATTATTTTTCGTCACATGCACGATATTAACTAGCCAAGTCGGGTGTTGTATAGGCTTGATGAATATATATTCCAATAATCGTTCCACCTCCTATTTAATTGCGAGAGCTGTCTCCCTTGGGAACTCGCGTTCCTCTGTTTTACTGGCCTGAACTCGGGTGAAACACTAAGGTTGTGGGCAACGAGACTGCTGTCGAGCCCGGACATTTCATCGTAGCTGAATGCGAAAATATCTTTATATTCTTGGAGTAGTCCGATCAACGCTTCCTTTTCTTCTTCGCTTAAATTCTGACTGATCTTGATGGGGCTTTTTTCTTCTTGAGTTTCGATATTGATTTCTTCCATTCCGTCCATGGTGAGATCTTCGGGCGACCGTTCTTTTGATATGGTTTTCTTTCCTTTCGCGTGTTGGTCTCGGCAGTCGTCATCATTTAGTTCCCCGTAAGGTAATTCGGCTAACTCTGGGTCGACGCCTCTTGAGGGAGTTTCCGCGTCTTGATCAATCGATGACATAACGAAGTTATGTTCATCAATGGGATCTCCCTTGGATGATTGCTATAAGCGGTACACATGTCCTCCGTCTGGTTTTGAGAAGTGCTGGAACCTAGGTTTCTCTTCTTAATTCTGCTTCTTTTCTGTTGGGAGTATCATCCTGGAAGGGATGAATACATATTTCTTTGTTTTCGTTTTCTCTTCCTATTCCCATTTGGGCAGTGAGATAGGTTGTATCTCTGGTATCTCGTCTGATTACCTTGCGGTATCGTAGAAAACTACGTCCGCCATGTACGCTTCTTCCGGGTCGAACGGGTTGCTTGTTGCGGGAATTATGTATTGCCTACCTCTTATGTTGGTCTTGACATACTGGTGGTATGTCAAAGCTACGACCTTGTGGTTATGTAACCATCCTATCCCTAGGAGTACGTGGAATGTGGTATCGTCTTCCAAGACGTAAAAATGAGTGAGCGCTCGGATAGGTCGGACCTTCATTACCAAGTTAACAATCCCAATAGTTGTCTGCGCGCGGCCTCTGAATCCTTTTACCACCGTTGTTCGCATTCGTATAGCCGATCGCTCCACCCCCAGAATTTCAAGAGTCTGCGTAGAGATTAGATTCAAAGATGCGATGTGATTGACGAATGACCTTTTGAGTGGTTGCCTGTTGATGTAAATTGTGAGATAAAGAGGACTAAGATGCTCTCCGGTGTAACAGATATCTTCGTCTGTGAATACGATCGCTTCCTTGGGCATAAGGTCATAAGGTTTTCCGGCTGCAACGGCTGCTATATTGCTTTTGACGCCTCCTTGATCTAGTTTTCGCTAAACCCTAGTGATTCGAAAAACTGCTGGGCTATTATTATTTGTGCAAACCGGCTGGCTATACTATTAGTGTTTTAAAACGCTGGGATTTCTTCCTGCGCCTCGAATGCTTCCTCAATATCCTCCCATGGCCTTCATGTATTTCCGCTTGGGTCGTATGAGAGCATCATTACATGGAGTTGGATCGGTCCATTATTTCCTTGGTCATTCAACTCAATTTCTCATGCCGCATGCTTTGTATAAAACATCCATCGGAAGTTGTAACATTCGATTGTCGGGTGTTGTATCCTTCGATGATAGTGACAGTACCGAGCGTCGCTCTGATCAACCATGATTGGTCTACCTTTGCTGGAGGTAATTGGACTTCCTTATTTGTCAACCATTGTTCTAACATCCCTATGATTTTCTCCTAGCTACATGGTAGAGGCGGCGGTCTGACGAAGCCTTGCTTTGGTTCCCTAACGCCTTCCCGGTTATACGGATGGGTTTCCTGCACGTTCCACCCTTCTTGACTGTTATTTGCTCGAGTATTGCGTGGAGTCATTGATGAGGTATTGACTTAATGGCTCCAAGCATAGTCTGCATTGGGCTCATCCACACAATCCGCGATCCTTGCTTCCGCTTCTTCTAACTCAACAAAAGTTTGGAACCGAAAGTTGACTAGGCTTCTTTTGTAAGGGGTCGTCATTCCTCTTATACAAATGTCTAAAAATGCGCCTTCTTTGATGTCCTCGTGACAGTCTAAATCATAATGACGAAATCTGGTGATGTACTTTCATATTTCTTCTCCTATCCGCTGATTGCATCTGCTCAGGTCTATATTCATGTGATTTTTCTCTTAGCTGAGTAGAATTTTATGAAAAAGAGAGTGCACATGGACGCCCATGAGTTTACGCTTCCTGGATTCAGGTTGTCGTACCAGATGAATGGGTTGTCCGTCAGCGACTTTGGAAATTCTCTTAAGCACAGCTTCCCGTTAGTTGCTCGATCGTTCATGGTCGATAGGAATTGACTAAGGTGTTCACGTGCATTCCCTTGTCCGTTGTATACTTTGAACTTTGATGAAGTATAATCCTTGGGGTATTGATATCCTGCAACTTCGCGGGAATACGAGCTGCTCATGAAGTCGTAGTTGTCTTGTTTTACTACTCGGTAGTAAGTTTCCATATATTTTGATATCGCCTCTTGTGACATGACTGTGGTTGCTTCCTCTCCATCTTTCGCATCCTTTGTCGTTTCCTTAGTACTTTGCTCGGCTTCATCCGCCCTTAATTTTTGGTATCTCCTAATGTGATTCTCCATCTCTTTTTACATGTCCCGTAGATACGATCGCGCAGGTGGTGCATCTCTGGCTTCTTGATGTTTGTCCTTTTCTTGTAGTGCCTCTGTCCTTCTTCCTTGTGTAATTGTACTTGTTGTTAGAGCACTGCTCGGTAAAACTCGCATGCGTTGCTATCTCAATCATGTTTGTCAATGTTAGTGATCAAAACTATAAGTCTTGATTTCTAGTCTATTGTAGCTAAGTTTCGGACTAGGATAGTAAGTGTAGTTGAGCTCAAGAACTCCATGGCAATCATCATACAAGACGAAGAACTACTCAAGGAACTGGTGGAACTTCATCGACTAAAAGTTATGTGGAGACTTGAACTTATCTATCACTCAAAAGTCTATCTACTCTATCTCCTATTTTGAGACATAAGTCATTTTCCTATATAGACTTTGATTATACACATTTTCTATTTCGAGCTGAGTTTATCTCGCCTATTTATTTCTCGAAATATGTGTTGGTAAGCTTTCGCTTTGGCCAAGTTCATCTTTACCTAGTGACGAAAGTCATGTTATGTTTCAATCACTTTGAAAATTGCTTACTTTGACGAAAAATAGTTTGTGAATAACAACTATATAATAACGCCCTCTAAGAATTTTTCAATGATTGAAATTGAGAGTTTAGATTATATAACCATTGTTGGATATAAGCATTGTGTGGAAACACATATATGTATAAGTCCTTTTTCCTTGAACCGAAGTATGCGTACTTTGTTGATCAGGAAAACCGGAACAAGAGATGTGAACTCAGTCCGCGAACTAGTGGAAGTTCTTATCCCGAGAATATCTGCTGGAGTTTGAGAACTCCTTCCGGGAACTTAAGTCCGCGAACTAAGTTTGCGAACTTAAGTTGGTTATATCTAAAGACGATTTTTGTGAACTTATATTTATATTAACTAAGGAATGCAAAATGCAAACCGTGGCTATAAAGTTCATGAATCGATTCGAGTGAATCAAATCGTTTTTGCTTCGATTGTATCTTGTGTAGTTACATAAGATTTATACAATTGAACAACTCTCTAACTAGTTCATTTGAGTCATTTGAACTAGTTATGGTGAAGAAGAATATGGTTTATATGAAAGTGCTCATATGGCTAACCATTTTGTTAACTATTGTTGAACCAACAAATGTACATGTTTGGGTACAGTTACACAAACCTAAAATCGTGCATTTCATTTGTGTGTAACAACCTAAAATATTCCAACGATTGAAAGATATTATCTTGAATCTAATCAGGTTTTCATCTAACGGTGAATATTGAATGCTTTGTTACTAAGCTAACATTGATTGCAAACCCTGATTTGATAGACTATATAAGGGATAACTCTAGCAATTGGGAAACCTAATCCCCATACCTCATGTGTGATACTAGTTGTATTAGCTAGAGTCGATTCTCCTTTAACCTTAGGTTTCTTCTTGAAAACCAAAGTTAACGACTTAAAGACTTCATTGGGATTGTGAAGCCGCACCGATACTACTTTCTCGTAGTTGTGTGATATCATCTTGTTGATTCTATCGTGTTGAGTACAATTGTAATGATTGGCTTGAGATTAATATCTCTGATAGGAAATATATAAAAGTAGTCACAAACATCTTCGTCTCATCGTTTGTGATTCCACAATATCTTCTTTCGCCGCGTCGATTAAGATTATTATGAGGTGATTGATAAGGCTGTTCTTTGGGAATATAAGTCCGGGTTATCAATTGGTTCATGTTCACCTTGATTTATCAAAAGACGAAACAAAACTTGTAGGTATTTCTGTGGGAGACAAATTTATCTATTTTTGTAGAATTTTTTGTGTGATATGGATTTGTTTATTAAAGTTTTCGACTTTGGGTCGTAGCAACTCTTAGTTTTGGGTGAGATCAGCTAATGGAATCAAGTGTGTATTATACTGCTGGGATCAGAGATGTAAGGAGCACAACTTTACCTTGGATCAGTGTGAGATTGATTGGGGTTCAACTACAGTCCAAACCGAAGTTAGTTTGTAGTAGGCTAGTGTCTGTAGCAGCTTAATACAGTATGTATTCAATCTGGACTAGGTCCCGGGGTTTTTTTGCATTTGCGGTTTCCTCTTTAACAAAATTCTGGTGTCTGTGTTATTTTTATTCCGCATTATATTTTGTTATATAATTGAAATATCACAGGTTGTGAGTTGTATCGATTAATTGTGAAATCCAACCTTTGGTTGTTGATTAGAAATCGATTGATCCTTCGATATTGGTCTTTGGTACCATCCAAGTTTACATCTCTTGTATTTGATAAAGTCTCACAGATTTCTATTTGTTTGAGCATAGATCAAATCAAGAGATAGAGATATTAACTCTTTGATATACTTTATTAAGATTGAGTCTAGTTGATTCTCATGAAAGTATATTGGAGTTTGTCCATACAGATTGCTAATCGAAATATTAGGTGAGGTTGTTGTACCCCCGTTTTTTCAGTTGTTATTATTCCTACTCTCTCTCCTTTGATCGTTAAGCGGCTGATCGACCGAATGATTCTCCAACGCGACTGTGCTAGTGCCTTCTTGGTGTGTCATGATATACCAGAGATGAATCTCTGGGTGTGGTCGCCAAATGTTGAGGGGTAAATACGAGATTGGTCATACACGTCCTAGTCACAACAATGACAACACCTTTTCCTAGAATAGTATGAGAGAGAGCTTGATTTCCATTGTACTATGTCCTTCCTTATATAGGCTTTTCCAAAAACCCTTCTTCTCATGACATCATGCATGCCACATGTCATGGAAGCTTCCTTATTTACAACTATTTCCATTCCTCATAATGTGATCTTCTATTTCTACACTAACCCCTTCCTTGTCCTTTCCACTTTATGGATATGTCCTATTGGACTTGGACCTTAGTTCCCAAGTCCCTTATGTTCCATGGTGGGCTTGTCATACCTTTAGGGGCTCCTTACCCCTCCTAAGGGGTTACCATTTTCATGTATCAACAGTCATAAAACTCACTTTTGTCTTTATTAATGGAGTCACTTATAACCCTAGATAATAAAAAAATCATATCAACAACCCATGGACGTAGTTATTCATACCGGACCACGTAAATCATGGTGTTATGAATAGTTACTTTCCTTAAAATGATTACTTTCATACTCTTTGAAAAGACGAGGGTACCCAAATATACCACAATCTTTTAAGTTCAGCCTATAAGTCTGATATCTCAAGTGATCGTCCATGGACAAATTCGAGACAATACGACTTAAAGATATTCACTTGATAATAGTTAAGGTCCAAAACCGATTTACTATAGGATCAATATCAAGTGAAGGATTAACGTACAAGTGTAATTTACTTTATTATAATAAAACAATTATAATGCAGAAGTAAAGTAAATAACACAAGAAGATTTTGATAACAAGGAAACCACAAATGCAGAAAAACCCCAGGACCTAGTCCAGTTTTGAATATTCTCATAATTAAGCCGCTAAACAAAGAACAAAAGCTGACTTCGTATAGTTGAGACCATTTAAACTACCCCTAGTTACTTAGTTCCCTCAGTATCGCTGCGTCTTCGACCTTTTGGTCACTGATCGGTTGTCAGCCGAGCAAAAATAATTTCACTTTCTCACTCTACTAAATATAAATGAAGTACGTGGTAAGAAAGAGTTCGTATCCACGGAGAGGCAATTGTTGTTATGCGATTTTCAGTTTCTAAGGTAACCAAGGGGGGATTTTTGTTGTTTTAGCAAAGTAATAAAATAAAATAAAATAAAATAAAATAAAATAAAGCAAAGCAAATAATTGGAATAATCAATAGAGAGAAGATATTGGTTACGAGATAGTATCATTCACAAACATGTATTTTCATCAATGACTAGAATTGAAATTTTAATCTATCATTTACTAAAAGTCCTAGGATACCTTGATCGCAAGAATATCCCGTTAATTCCCTGATTTCATCACAACCACATTAAAAGATGTATATGTGAATTCTTCCTAGAAATCAATCTAACGTGTAAATGTACAATCAAGTTTAACTCCCTAAAAGCAATAAGTTCTATGGAATAAGACTAATCAATGCAAACGAACGTGTAAAAGCACTAATCCGTTTTAACAAAAGTTATGATTCACTTGTGACTAGTAGGATATATATCACTATAAGCACTACCCACAATTATGCTACTTAGAATCAGGAATAAACAACTTTTTCGTATTGAAAATCCTAATCTAGCAATAAGGATGAAGGCAAACTCAATAGATTCCGGACTCGACTAAACAAGCATTCAAACTTTATAACACTATTAATTGTGAATCACAAACAATAAATTATTGAGACAAAACTAATTCATAGATTCAAATAACATGTTGAGAAATCAACTTTATCCCATAACCAATAATAATTGTTTAGCTACTCATAGCTTTTGAGTTCATCATAATCATAATCAATAATAAAATAATGAAGAAGATGAAAAACAAATGAAAAGCAAACCCTAGTCGCCGCTCTCCAAAACTCCAACTAGAAAAATACGTGATACCCCAAAGTTATAGAAAACTTTCTCCTTTTGTAGCTTTTCATCTTTCCAAAACTAGGTCTTCAAAGCCCAAAGTCCAATAACAAGATGTCCACCAAACCCATATTGAGGAATACCCATGTGAAAATGTGTCCCAAAAATAGTCACCGGAAAACTGGTATTATGGCCGTAAATTAGCCGGAGGAGTGACCGGAAGAGAGCTCAGGTGACCGGCAAAGTCCACCCGGTCACCAGTCAAACATGCCAACTCGGTCAAGGCTCAGCCGGGTCAGGATGAGTCATCGAGTTAACTCAGTGATGTCAGCTAGATTTAGTCAGAACTGAATCAAAAGCTAACTCAGCTGATTTGGTCTTATTTCCAAGGCCTAAGCCATTTTGTGAAGGCCAGAGTTTGTGTTGCACCAGGATGGTGAATCACTGCTTCACTTCCAGCCAACACTACGCTGCAATTCTGTAATAGCATCATCTTCTTACCATTCTGCTCGTGTAATTGTCACAAATAAAACCACCTGCAACAACATTTATCAATTATTGCCTCAACAGCTCATACCCATCAACATTTCTTATTCCCTCCGGTTCATTCGCACCAATATCCATGGCTTCAACTCCAATTGTTGCAATTAGTTCAACATATCAATTTCATCTGCATTATCTCATGTCAGACTCTCTGTACTAGTACTTGCCATTTCAATTTGCAGCTCAACTTAATTACAATATCCTTGTCTCCCTGTATAACAACACAACCACCATAATGGGCATACACAACAACAATTCAACTTCAGCTGCCACATTACTGTCATAACATTTTCAGCTCAGCTGCACAAGCCAGACTGCCAATGCTCCACCAACACCAGACTCATCACCTGCTGCTCAGAAATCTACTCGATTCATCTTCAACACCCATTCAGTTTCTTGCTTTTGGAAGCTAAAAACTACAGCCATTAATGAGCTCTCCCTGTGCACCTAATACATACATCTAATTCATAGCAGCAAGCACAGTATCAACACAAATGAATTCATACATCTCTGCATCCTCCATCACTTCAGCTGCAACTGTCATTCTTTTTGTAACTTCAGTTTATCATAACAGCAGCTGCAACTGCCACTGCATTTTCTTGGCATTCATCATTCACCTGGTGAACCAACAGCAACTCAATCTCCATCTCAGGTTCAAGACCTACTGCAAACAACTCTGTAGCTTCAGACCAAGCCAACTTCTCCATTTCTTGTGCCACCAGAATCATAGCCTAAAGTCAGTTCACACCAGAAATCCTTCCAGCTGCGACTTCCAACTGCACCCATTCTGCACTTGCAAACTCCACCAGGCCATACTCCATCTGCTTACACTGCTCCATAAACTGCACTCTATAGCTCCAATCCATCTAAACCATTTCCAGGCCATGTCCAGCTCTTGACTCAACAACTCCACCATCCCCATTTCAGCTGCAATGAAGCAGCAAACAATAACATCATCTCATTCCTGGCAACAATTCAGACCTAACTTAAATATCAAATATGAGATAACCCAATCACCAATTTCTCCAATTCAGTAAGAACTTAGCCATTTTCATCCATTATCATTGCAAATCGATGACAGTAACACAACATCTCAATACCCCCACTGTTGGCATATTCACATCTTGATTTCAAAACCCTGATTTCTCATTCAAACCCTCTTAGCCAGCAGCACAATCATTTCTACCGTAAACTAGAGAAAACCCATCTTCATATTGTTGAAATCAAGATCAGCCTCCATCTGGTTCATTCAATTTCTTATGAACCCTAACTTTTCGGTCGTCTCAACCATAAGCAGAAAACTCCCATTTAATCTTCAATTCTTCATCTCTTTCTCGCCATGAATCATTGGAAGAAATCATTGTTCCACCTCCTGAGGTTCTTGAATTCGCTCTTTTACCTTCTCAATTCTTCAACAGGAACCCTAATTGTTCTTGTTCTCATCTTAAATTAATCTCTAGCATCAACCCTAACCTCATATCTATTCTCAGCTTTGAATCCCATCTCCAATTACTCCGGCAACAACGATTTCACCATGAACACGATCTAATCTCATAAAGCAGCAAAAAACCAGAAAGGGGGTAGAAATGAGGAAGACTAGGTCTGTTCAACCTAATATAGGACTAATGTCGTACAGATAGGATTAAAACACCCCGACTGATGGCTATGGGCCACCAAAATGGCAGCCTTACTCTGATATGCTTCAAAATCTCACAACTTCTTCATATTGTGTCCGAATAATCTCATTCTTTCTCTACTAGCTTCGTCTTTTCGTTCACTTCAACATGATGAGAAGAAATCCTGGATTTGAGCTAGTTCCACTTCCTTTTTTCTCCAATGACTCCATTGCACCTAATAAACTCAAAAGCAAACATAAGAGATGCAATTTAAAAGGATTATAGCAAAGAAAGCATAAATACTAGATATAAAATTAGGTGTTTTACAACACCTATCAGTCACGTACGTGAATCTCAAGATATAAATCACTATCTCAAGTTGCTTTACCAAGTAAAGTCTTTATGTACTCAACTTTTCTGAATCATATTCCAAACAGTAAAGGAATAAATATGTTTGGTAACCACTTCAATAATCTTTAGAATAAATATTTTTTGAGTTGTTGACAAAGGCTCTTATGTTTAATCTAATAAACTCCTTTGTCGGGTAAGATCAATCCAAATCAATTCGGATTCAGATATTGAAAATTACTACCAAATGATATTTGCCGATCTAAATTACTTTATGATCAAATCTATCAAGAGATAAACCGGATCCAATGTGTGCACAAATCACGAGATACGAAAACTAATAAGAAAATCTTCTTCGTCTTCAAATCTTCAATTGCCTTCTTAAATAACCTGCACAACACAAACTTGAATCCTCTTGTGATCAATCACGTACAAAATGGAGTCTGTTAACATTGGATTATCACAAGATGTCTTTAGATTTAAAAATATTTCTAAAGATCCCGTCGATACTTTGATCTAGTTTCAATGACCTTATGTCAGAAGAGAAGGCTCTCAAGAATAATCAAACTAGGTGCAATAAAGTTTCAACAAACGTTAGTCAATCAAATCAATAATAAAAACTAAAATAACAAAGCAATTATCTAGTTTCCTACCAACGGTACTCGTAGAGCTTCTTGATCCCACATAAGTCTTTAAACGAGTGGTCATAAGATATTTCGCCTGATTAGATTACTTTCCTCTCTGGATAGACGGCTGCACCAGAAATAACACGAATGAAGTTTTCCCGGCTCTTTGGATAGTTAGCAAGAAATGCAAACTCAAGCACTTATAGACCAAGTTTGTTTGGACAAAAAGGAAATTCCAAAACCAAAAATATTCTTAAGATATGCAATAAAGTACCTGATTTCGGTTTTCCTATTTCCAATAAATGTCAAACAATTAGAGGATTTATATTATTAGTTTAGCACATTAACTAATAATCCTTTTCTAGAATATATGCTTTAATTGTTAGTAGTTAAAATATTTAAAATTGAAAATCATAATTAAATGTTTTCAACATTTCGGTTTTGGATCACCTTGTGCATCAAGGAATATATTTGAACAATTAATGATAAGAGTTATGCACAGGTTCAAATAATGTTGACATCTAGAAGTTTCATATCTTAGCAAATACTAATTCCAAATTCACATACAACATAAAGAAATATGTGAATATTGGAAACTCGGTTTTGCTTTTGAGACCGATTATACCATGACTCCCAAACTAAGTTAGGACCGGTTATACCATGACTCCCAAAATAGGTTATGACCAGTTATACATTGCTTCCCAGTATTATTTAGGATCAGTTATATCATGTCACTAGAGGTTATGCCTGGTTATACCATGCTTCCTAAAACTAGTTAGGATACCTTGTCACACTATATAGACTATGACCGATTCTATCATGATTCTCAACATAAGTTAAGATTGGTTCTACCTTGTCATCTTGCATTGGTCATTCA
This sequence comes from Papaver armeniacum, assembly GCA_023531295.1. Classification (NCBI taxonomy): domain Eukaryota; kingdom Viridiplantae; phylum Streptophyta; class Magnoliopsida; order Ranunculales; family Papaveraceae; genus Papaver; species Papaver armeniacum. The sequence continues at coordinate 130,434 of JAJJWW010011657.1, forward strand.
AATATTATTCAATGAAGACCGGACCAACACACTTATGATTTCCCTTTAGATTATGAACAAGTTTATACATATACTTCCTTGAACCAATGTAATAATACATAGTTTTCTAGGATGAAATTACACCTATATCCACACATAATCAAATAACTATATACAGATTATGTTGATGTCGTATTTCTTCTTAAAATTTAACTCTCTTTCCAAAGTTCAAAAGATAAACGTTATACTGCAACCTCTATTTTCCATCCTTAATTCGTGGTTTTGAATTCAATATAATTCCTTGGCACTTTGATCATAATAATATGGCCAAGTCTAATCACTATGGAGTGTTACATGCATTCTTTCTTCTAGCCATTTCTCAATTTTAGTAACTTAGATTTCTTTCTTGCATGTTATGATTTTCAATCCTTTGTTGTTTCTAAGCATATAAAGCAATTTGTTTAATTAACATTTGAAAGATACAATATGTTTTATTAATTGTTTTTTGAAAGGTTTACAAAAGAATGGAAACAAGTCAATTCTTTATATAGGGTAGTACAGTGGATACTAACCGGGAATCAAGTGTGGAAGGATGATCTGTCACACTTTTTCTCATGTTTTGAGCTATCGTCATCCAGTCATTTAAATCACTTCATTACTTCTTCACATTCTAATCACTAGAGTGTTCTTCTTAATGTTAGTTTTAATACTAGTAAGTCTCAACACTACTAGACTTTCTAGTCTCAACACTCTAACTTTCTAGAACAAAGTTGACTCTAGTAATTAATCAAGCGACAACTTTATATGAGTTTTGATACTAAAATATGACAACCAAACTTGACATACCAACGCTTGGTGGGTTCAACCGAGCTATGCTCTAACACTTTCCATATGTTTGATAGATGTTGTTAGATGTTTGGGATGTTACACTCACTTTACAATTTAAGAAGTTTGATAAGTGGACATGATATTAAACTCTGGAAAGCTCTTCAATTATAGGTTATTTTTGAATCTGTGAGATAGCAGAACCTATAGCTACGCCTTTGAATCTTTGATGGAGATTCCATTTTAAGAATAATTTTATTGCTAGTGGCAATCGGTGAAGTGATACGATGTCAATGAATTAAGAAGCACAGTTAAGAATCTGAGATTAACTGAACCAGCAACACAAAACAAGACCAACCCATAAAATTTATGAATTTTTTTTAGTATTGGATTAAAAAATATATTTGAATCTGTGAGATAACAGAACTTATAACTACACATTTGAATTAGATTCCCCTTGTTTTCGCCAACAAAAGAATAACTTCATTGCTAATGGAAATTAGCGAAGTTATTAAATCGTTGATGGGTTAAGAAACATAATTAAGAATCTAAGATTCGCCGAACCAACAACACAAAACAAGACCAACCCATAAATTCATGAAAGAAAAATTTAACACCAAAATAAAAAATATTAGAATAACTTTATTGCGGATGGAAATTAGTAAAGTGATATGTTGTCAATTAATTAAGAAGCACGATTAAGAATCTAAGATTCACTGAACCATCTGCAGAAAACAAGACCAACCCATAAAATTCATGAACAAAAAGAATTCATGAACAAAAAATTTAGCATCAGAATAAAAAAATATTTTTAGCTTCACCTTTTCGCCTAAGTTTGAATTGGAGACCTTCGATGTGTTAAACGTGATAACCAACTACACCACGAAACCATTTGTTGCCCAATTCGCATAATCAAGATTATTATTCCAAGTTCTTCCATAACCAACTATATCACAAAACCATGTGATGCCTAATTCGCATAAACAACATGATTCTTCCTACATTTCTTGCATGCTTAATTCACCACTCATTTTCTATGTTCCAATTTCTCACCATGTACAAATGAACTTCTCACCTTGTACAAATGAACTAACGGCTTAGCAATCCCATGTCTTCCAAAGTCTTCACGTTTGTGTTACATCTGATACATAAAGTGTGCACCCCATGAAATAAGGATGAGTACTAATGGTGGAGAAGTTGCTAGAAAAGACAAAACCAATCGACATGTGCGAAGATGTTCGGAAACAATCCTGCTAGACTGACCTTAGGTTTCCCCACGGATTTGCAAAGGCTAGGTTTTGGGAATCGTGTCCAACTCCGCTTTTATTCAGGACAATGGTCGGACCCAACCAGAAATGAGTGACCTCTCTTTGGCAAATTATCCACACATCCGTTTTTTTTTTATAAGAAAACTTTTATTTATTTAGAGGGAAGTTTATATTACATATGATGGGTTCTACTCTGAGATTAGTCCTTTCTAGGAGATTAGTTCTTTCACAGATATTCATATTCTCCGTAGAGAAATATCTAATTCTCCTACATCCCACTTCCTTAGCAAGCCTATCTTCAAAGTTCACAAACTTTCTAGTTTTAAACATAAAGGAAACCGTAAAACTAGTTGTAATTCGTTAGGACACATCCGTTAGCATACGAGTAACCCTTAGAGTTTCTCCAATGGCATGTGTGTGGAGATAAATGTCAAAATCCACCTAGGATACACATCCATTTTCTCTAAAATCATTCTCCAACCATGATGTCTTAAACCAATGTATAGATGACTTTGGGTATACAATGTCAAGGAGAATGTCAAGGTTTAGACATTCCCCTTGACATTGTCTACCATCCTAGTCAGCTTTTAATTAATTGAATTGACTTTAATATATTAACTAACCATTTTTAGCTTTAGCAAAATCTTAATTATGGAAAATAAAAATTATACTAATTAAATGAAGATGTTACGTGCAATACCATTGGAGATGGATTTTTTTTTCTCCCTAATTTTAAGGAAAAACATATTGGGGATGTCTTATTTGTGTTGCCACATAGGAGGAGAAGCTCTTATATCCCCTGGCCCCATGTGCATGGAATGCACAAAATCGGACGATAGACTACACATCCCTTAACGTATGAGCAGAGTGTGTATATCAAAGCCTTCTGAATCAGTAATATGGGTATCACGTCAGTCAGATTTCGCACAGAGCCTGCTCATTAAAATTCCCCGAAAAGAATCTGTTACACTTACCGTTTGAAGAAGTTATCTCCTGGATCACCATCCTCTTCCTCTTCAAGGTATTCTCATTTTTACTTAGTTTTTCTGTAAATTGTTAAATTTCCTTAGTTTCGTATGGAGAAAACTGAACCTCAATTTTATACAATTTACCGTCAGATCTATCCATATTTTAGGTCTGCAAATTGATTCATTTGAATTTCTAAGTGTTGATCCACTGAAAACGATCTAGCTTGCACATAACTTGAAAATCCTAAGGTATTCTGCGCCCTTTTAAGACATGCAATTCATTGAATTACAGAGAAATTGAGGCAAATTTGAATGCATCTCTAGGGAGAAGTATTGGGTTAATATTGTTGTGTGTTAGGACATGATGGAGGTGAAATATAAAGTGAAATTCACCTCACCAAATAGATGTATTGGTTCTCTTTGGAACAATCATAGAGGATGAATACTGATTTTCAACATAACCCAAAACTGTTCCGAAATCTTAGATGTAATGGATATTAGGAATGTAGAAAAGGTACCTTAGTTGATGGTTAAAGGATTTGGCAAAATACTTTAGACCGCCAGAACATCGAAAGTCCTAAACCATATAAGAGGGGTGAATCAAAGTATACAGTTTATGTACAGTTGAATGTACCATCAACCAAGGAAGTTATTTCTTTGTGAAACCCACTTATGAAAAGAAAAGGGCTTTTAAGTTATCTGTGAAAAGCGGATCGAAGAAGCAAAAACTGTCTAGAATTGATTGATTAAACGATTTTGTTTATCCTAGAAGAGAACTGAACTATATACCGTGCATGCTTCAACTGTTACATGTATTGTTATCTTGAGTTTCTTAGATGTACATTGAGCGGTTATCATTAAAATGTTTCAGAATGTCATGTAATCTTCTATCATTTGCTTCTTTCGTAGCTAATGAGAAAACCTTCGTCGGATTGAAGTACACAGAACAGGCGAGGATATTACATTGCTGAAACGAGGACTGCTCTTGAAAAGGTCACAAAGGAGAACACCATTGGTCACCATCTTGCTGACTGTGTGTGCTTGATAGATTGCTCACCCGTTATCTCATAGCAAACACTCAGAATGGTATGCTAAAAGTTCAATTGTTACTGTTGAGTCAGTATAGGAGTTCAATTTTTATTTCATTTTGTTCTTGAAAGTTTAGCTTTAAAAATGCGACCAGATAAAGTAAACAATCACATTATAATCCGCATTTCCTTTGCAAAAACAATATTCTAATGTGTGTGTATATACGTGGATTCACCTTTTTTCTATGCCTTGCTGATTGGTTTCTTCGGGAATAGTTCAAGGACACATAATAATTTGGTTAAAACCAAGTTCAAGAAAATAAAGACTCTTAAACTAGACTAGCTTCATAAGTTCCTATCTTTCATAATAAATGCAGTTATCACAAAATTAGCTCATAAATTGTAAATTCCGAGGCAGGTATACCATTCGAGTTTTGTTGATGATGAAGGTATCACTAAAGCTTGTGGATGTCCTCTACTTCCATTAAAAAGCCATATCAAGGGTCCTGCTCCCGTCTCAGATCAAGGTTGTTGCTATTCATGTATCTATATTTACGATATTCTGCAAATAATGAGAGGAATCATTCGTATTTTGCAACTAAACCTCGGCACCACTGTATCTTCCCCCAATTCATTTATCATTGACGGCTTTCTTGTTGTTGCGGTTGTTGTTGTGCAGAAACTGACATTGTCGACGAAGCAATCACATTCTTTCGTGCCAATGTATTCTTCAGAAACTTTGATATAAAGAGCTCAGCGGACAAACTGCTTATATATTTGACATTTTACATAAATGTGGCTCTGAAAAGACTTGAGGGATGCAGAACCTTGGCAGGTGGAACGAAGGCCATTATAAACTTGGGTCTCGAGGATGTCCCTGTGCCCGGGGAGGCAGGTTTTCCCTTTGCAGGCCTTTTTCCTCTTCCTCAATCTGACGAAGAAGCAGGTAACAAAATTTATCTCTCTTATCCATAAGAAGTTCCCACAATTTGTTTTTCTGTAAGTTGCCTCTAAGTTTAGAACAAAAGATTCTGACCCTATATTGCAATCACCTGGTCAGTTACAACCACCCCTGTTGAGGACTGTGTTAATGAGCATCTTATAGCTGTTGTTGCAGTAAAGGGTCAGGATCATTTTTGTTGAGGGAGTCTAAAACCTAGCTTCCTAAGATTTGATGTCTGTGTACATTGTATGAAACAATATTCATAGTGAGTTGTTGCATGAAATTAATGCAGAGCTATTCAGGAACTATCTAAAGCAAATAAGAGAAGAAACCAGTGGAAGACTGTTGGGTGTTGCTTACAGACCTAATGGGACACCAAATAAATGGTGGATAGCATTCGCCAAGAGGAAATTCATGAACATTATTGTTCCCCAACATTAATTTTTAAAAACGAAATAAAATGGGTTCATCTTTGTAATAAGTCCCAATCTTTATGCACTGTACTTACAAATTATGTGATTGACTTGGATTTTGTTCCTGATATTTTTTCCTGTAATTGTTGTTATGTATTCCAAACACTGTAAAGAAAAATAGCAATGTATGTTGAGATTCAAATATTTTCGCATACCCAGAAGCAGGACTGCTTAAATTGTCTCCATATTCTGTATGTACTACTAGCAGTTTGCACTTTGCATCTCTAGTAAATAAGGTAAATAAGAAGTAGGTCACGGACTCACATTTGTTGGGTTGAAATATCCTAAGCTTAGTGAGGATAGTTTTGACAATCGACACTCTAAACCCTACAATTTCTACTCTTTTATAAGCACTAGTATAGTTCCCTCTTCACTCACTCTGTGCCTCCCTCGTTTGTCCAGAGGAAAAAACCAAACCCTAATGAAACAACGCCTCCTTCTGTCTCATCTATGGTTACTATCATCAATGGCAACAACAAAATGGCGGCGGCAAATGGTTCCATACAGCATCATCAGCAACAAAATAAAACTGCATTATGATTTTTCCTCTCAAATATGTGAAATAGATGGGTGTATTGTGTGAAAAAGATTTTTAAAAAGGTGCAAAAATAATCCGTTGAAGATCCAACCTACTATTTGCAGCAGCTTATTGAGAAAGAAGGCCGAGAAGCTGATGACTTGAGAAGCTACCCACATTTTTTGATGACTTGCAAAAGGATTACTTAATACATAATGTAACATTGTTATCCTTTATAATGAGATCTGCCTTTGTTGTTCATTAATTTGTATTTTCCCTCTTTCTACCTTACCCATCTTAGCTAGTATAGTATCAATTTGTTGTTACAGAAAATCTTACTTATATCAGTTGCACACTTGCAACCAGAGCAGTTTGTTGAATTAGATGTATTCTCATTTTGAAGGTATTCTCATCTTCACTTTGGTTTTCTGTTAATTATAAAATCTCTTACTTTTCAACCTCAAATTTATCCAATCTACATTCTACAGTCACATCTATCTGTATTTTACCTCATTTTTAGGTCTGAAATTTTTGATTCATTACAATTCTTTTAAGTGTTGATCCATTGAAAAACCGATCCACTAAAATTCCTAATGTATTATGTGCCCTTTTTTAAGACATGGAATTGAGGCAAATTTGAATATATCTTTAGCAATTTGTGTCATAGTTCCTAGGAGCACCATTGTATAATTTCAGAACAAGCTTGGTAAAGGGGCGAGCATGAAATGGTAGAGGGGCGGCAAGTGTGATAGCAATGTCCCTCTTATTGGTTAGGGGGTGTCCTATAGGGGTGTAGATGGACTAAATTACCCTTTTCACCTTAAATTAACCAAAATCAAATCAATTTTTTTAAAACCTAATGAATCAGAAAAAAATTAAATCAGTTTTTTTTTCATCTTCTTCTTCATCTTCTCTTCTCCTCCATCAACCCTAACCTCCATTAAACCGAAAATTTCATCGTCTTCGATTAATCGGCGATTTGAAAAATGTTTGAAAAACCCGAGTTAGGGTTTAGTTTATCGTGTTGGATTTAAGTTAATTTTGTATCAAAAATTAGGTTTTTTGTATGAAAATTGAAATTGAAATTTTCGGGTTTATGTGAGTTACGGTTGGTAACTCAATTACGAACCAAATCGGAGATTTGAAGAACATACGGTTGGTAATAGTTCAATTACCAACCGTATGTTCTTATATCTCGAGAATTTTCTTGATTACGGTTGGTTTCGAGCATTTAATTACCAAATCAGAATCGGGTTACGTTGGTATCGAGCATTTAGTTACCAACCGTGAACCGGTTTTACGATTGGATCTTCCCCAAATTTTACCGATTACGGTTGGTATTCGATAACTTACGAAACAAGTAACTAAGAGTTACTGATTTGGTAACAAGCAAAATTGCAACCAGATTAGTTCTTCCGAAAATTCAAAAGTTTTGATTTTGTTATGTAATTTAGATAATTTTGAGCGAGAAAAAGCTAATTGGAACTAATTTAGAAGTATATCTAGTCACTAGAATCACTCATTTTGGTTGAATGAATCAAAATCTAGGGTTTCAAAAATATCACATAAATTTTCTTTTTCTTCTCCTCTAATTTTTTTTTTTTTATAACTCTAAAAATCTGATTGTAGAGTTATAATAAGTGAAAATTAATTATCAACACTAATCTTGATTATCATTACTAATCTTGATTATTAACAATAAGGGCTAATTAGTCATTTCAGTTTTCATTGATAAGGGGCACTTGAATTTCCTTGTAATGACCTTTTTTGTCTTATTAAATTGCCGCCCCTCTACCATTTCATGCCGCCCCTTTACCAAGCTTTTTCAGAATGTAGTTATCACAAAAATAGCTCAAGTTTCGTTGATGATGAAGGTGTTACTAAACCCTGCGGGTGTCGTCCCGTCTCTGATAAAGGTTGTTGTTATTATTGTTACTAGTATAACACGCATGCCCGATGCGCCTGCCAAACGAATCCAACGCTCCAACGCTTTAACAATCTCAAACTGCTGGAAAAAAAAAGTGTTAGACTGATAATCCCGATCCTTAGTCGGGATTATCATAGTACATAGTACTATATTTAGATACTGCAGAAATGGTACATAGTACTTTATAAAGATTATCATATACAACATTTCAAGTTGGTCTCTTATTAGTATTTAATCAATTACTATATTTAGTACTAAATCAATTACTAATGTTTATGAAAGAAGTTAGAGAAGATACTTATATTCGACAATCAAATTACTGAACGGTCTACACCATTTAATTTTAAGAATTCCGAGCGTTCATTTCAGCATCAAGACCCAATGACATCCTTTGGATTTGCTCTCTTGTGGCACTCCCAAAGATCAGCATCATTGTGTAAGGATTATGATTAAACCGGACAGTTCCTGGATGATATAAAGAAAGTAGATCCAAAAGAGCACTTCCTGCAATATTCTGATCACATTATTCAAGAACACCCAATTGTTTAAAGGCATTGTACCGCTTCATCTGAAAAAATATGGAACAAACCAAAGTATAAATATCATAGCAGTCGGATGAAATGTAGGATACTGCATAAAAGAAAAAGCATGGAACATATCAACATGTATATTTTGGAGATAAAAAAAATATGTTAAAATGATATATACATTCTTCTGCCCATCATTTAAGGTCTATACGATACTCTATGTGTCATCCTAATAGCAAAAAAAAAAAAAAAATAGTTTCATAAGAAATAACTACTTGTTACATTTATAAATGAAATCCTACTATAAAAATTACTATACTATAAATTGGCATTGCCTTCTACTGTGATTTTATGCCTTAGGTGCCTAGCTGTCCAAATGGTTGCTGAAATTGCATCATTTGTCAGGCTTCACTTCTACACTGCTAAAGTTTTTCCTGTACTTCCAATGATAGGATGTATGATTACGTGGTGACTATCCAGGCTATGCTGTATGTGGCCTAGCTAGTAGTGCGTCAAAATAAAAGGCAATGGATCCTGTGAAAGACCTCACAGTGAATCATTACTAAAAGATCATTCAAAAGAAAATTAAAAACCAACGGATTTAAAAGTGCAAAAAGAAATCACACAAAAATGAGTCTCAAATGCTAAGGCCAGTAGTACAGGATAGAGTATATAACTCACAAATGCTAAGACGGTAGTACAAAAATGAGATTCTCCTTGAGTATGATAAAAGTATATTTGACATTTCCACAAACAGTTAAAGCTCATATTTAAATTCACATTATAGAGTATGAAATATTGAACACATTAAACTGTGGGGATTTAGCAGTTTCTTACCAATTTTTCAGAGGAACCAAAGCATCTTCAGCTGCAATCTTCTCCCAACTCACTGAAACATCCAACATTTTTAGCAGGAGTCTAATTTGTATTCCTTCTTGCGTCATTAATCAATTCGAAATCCCCATTTAAGTCCTCCACCGACTTCTTAAAAACTGAGAAAATAAATCACCGTTACCTATTTTCCTTTCTGATAATGATTTCCCCACTTGAGTCACACTTCCTAAATCCATGCATGCCTATCTTCAGTAATCAATTCCCGGTTGACCAACTGGATGTTTCAAAATCTGTTTCTTCAGTATCTCAAAATCCTCATCTACCCGTTCTTTCCCCATCGCATCAAACAACCTCGTTTATGATTGGAATCAACAGAGAAGAGAGAAGAGATTAGAATTTGATTCGAACAGAGAAGAAATTAGGTTTTGATTAGATTTTAATAAGTCGAATTCCCCATCTGATTCAAATAGAGAAGAAATTAAAATTTGATTCGAACAGAGAAGAGATTCCCCATCTGTTTGCTGTTGTTGGTTCGATAAATTCTGAGAAAGAAGAAACTGAGAACCATATTTGACCTTAACCTTGATGTAATTCACGAACAGCTTCAGGTAAAATGGATCAGACGCGGAAGGGTATTCGCGTCATTCAATCTCCAAAAAAGAAGAGAGGGTCGTACCAAACAATGACATCTTTTATTTATATTAGTAAGATTTATATATCTATAGTTATGATATTCTACAAATTATGAGAGGAATCATTCATACTCCCTCCGTCCCTAATTAGATGAAATTTATTTGGTTTTTTAGTTTTGTCACAAATAGATGAATTTATTTCACTAACCAAGGAAATATTTCTAAAACTACCCTTTTAATTGATCCATAATATAAAAAAAAATTACATACTTTTGGTTGGAAACCTAGCGACAAGCTGGGCACCAACACCCTTTTGAATAGCAATACCTAATCTATGAAAAATAAAGCTACCAACACCACTACTAGCATCATTACTGACTAAACAGTTCTTCAGACGCTTAAAAAAACATAAAGTATCCTCACCTAGTTCCCCTAAGGTAGAGAAAGCTAAAACACCAAGACCATATCCGAGTGAAACACACTTATCTAAATATTTAGTGCGTTTTCGAGCAACAGCATTGGAAATGGCTTTGCCTGGAACAAAAGAGCGAATGCCATCACCTGTGAAAGGAGAAACTCCCGTAACATCCATGCAGACATCCTTACCATTTTCCCAGTTGAGGACTAGGATATCACTTACCTTAGATCTTTGTCGTCATCCGTCGGAAGCCCAAGAGAAACTTCTTTGCGCGGTAGTACACTAGCTTTGTAACAAATGTCAAAGAACTATATCACGTACAAAGTCATGTCGAAACTTATACCCAACATCCTTAGCACAAAGAAGTGCATGATCTCCATAGATATCCATAAGCTTCTTCTGGTAGAGCATGAACCATTCTCAACAAACAAAGGATACCCAACCCGGTAACAAAGGACAGCTCAAGCTGTCTCACCTACCGAGGCATTGATTAAGCCCACTAATAGGAATTGCCAATAAATAATCTTGAGCATGCTTAACTTGGTTACACTGCCATAAAATGGAATCTCTAGCAGACATAGAAAACTGGCCTGGGATCTTCTTCTTAATTGCATCAAAGTATATAACTGCCAGGGAATGCATAGAAGGGGGGGCAGTATCGTCAACACAATAAGAAGAAGGTAATCCACATACCTGAATAAAATTCTGTAGAGCCAATTGATAAGCGTGACCTTTGTTTGTTGGAAAGAGGTTACCAAGGATCACCTTTTGCACAGAAGCTGTCTGACACTGGGATGCAATGTAGCAGTAGGCTTGAGTGTCTGCCATGGTGTATATGCCAAAGCCACCATCTTTGATAGGCAAGGTAGCTAATCTCTGCTGTAAAGGCCCAAATCCTGGGCCATCACCGGTGATAAGGAGCCTCAAGTACTTGAGCAAATGATCGTCAAAGATCTCAGTAGATTGCTGAAGGGCAGCAGGGTTGGTAGTACGCAACGCAAAATATAACCTAGAAACACCCGTACAATTGCGGAGTAATAGCATCTCGCTTTGAGGATCCTTGAGCTTTTTGATGGCGGTCATAAGTTGAACAGTCTTGTTCACACGACTCAGCAACATATCACTAATAAAGTTCAAATCCAAACTCACAGACCACCCAAAAGTTTAACACCATTAGACGGTCTACCAATGTCAGGCGGGAAAACACCATCATCAATACTTCTGGGATCAGCGGAAGGCCAAAAGACTTCCGTTTTCTTTACATTGAGATGTAACCCTCTACCTGGACCTTCAGTTTCAATAATGCTCAGAGCCTTAGCTACTTCAAGTGTATCGCCAATGATTGTACCATCATCAAGGTACCAGGCGTGCAAATCGAGTTTACAGCTGGAAGCAATATTCTTCACTAGAGGGTGAAGAGTCAAAGCAAACAATAAGGGACCGAGAGGGTCACCCTGTTGAACTCCAAGAGCAGACGACAAAATATATTGGTCGTAGTAAAGTTTAGCAGGCCGCATGTAACAAAATTCTACCCAAATGAGAAATACTCGACAATGATGGCGAACCTCCTTGATGAGCTGAGACCTGCTCACCATGTTGAACGCGTTAGAAAAGTCAATAAGCAAACATTGACATCTTGTCCGAGTGACCTTTCGGCTCAAGAAGACTGTTTACAAAGATGTAAAATACTTTCCCCTCCCCAGTAAACACACCAACTCCAAATTGGTAATCTCTCAAGTAAGAAGCCATATCCTTCCCAACAAAAGCAAACCACCTTAGAAACCAATCTACGCCAAACCGTGCCAACCGCAATAGGTCGAAGACCCCCTCCGTGCTTTAGTAACGGGGGTTAAAGGCGCGCTAGCAACAAACTCTCCCAACTCCATAGGCATTTTCCACCAACCAAAGATTGACAACTCTCGTAATCGAGCGAGTAAGATGTCCGCGACAATAGAAAAAAGCGACCCCACTCATCGCATCAACTAAGTCCGCGCCCCGCAAACCATCACGACCACATGAAGTACCCTTAGGAAAACTCTTAATGACCCCAGAGGCGCTTTCGACAATCTACAATAATTGGGTCCGCACTAATATCATCGCAAGGAACAGCTGGAGGAGGCGCAACAGGATGCTTATCTTGCAATTCCAAGAAGGTATGTTCATTACACGGAGCTACACCGCCTGAAGAGAGCACTCTAATAGCAGCCCCAAAATGGCCGCAACTAGATGTATCCAGCATTCGTGTTATCTGGATTGGCAATAACCTTGTCAAGGCAACATTTTAAGGCTCTATAAGAAATATGTATAATTTGATAGTCATGTTTATATTCATTGAGTAGGTGTTTTAAAATGCTTTTCAACGGTATAAAGTTTATAAAAACCGTGATATAGTTTAAGAGATAAATCGTTTCTAAATTTTACTAATTATTACCCATAAGGGTATAATTGTAAAAAATACTTAAATATACTCCACTTTCTTCTTTGCCTTAAAATTTGTGCAAACTACAAGTAGCTCATCTAATTAGGGACGGAGGGAGTATATAGCAACTAAACCTCGGCATCACTGTATCTTCCCTAACTCATATATCATTGACGGCTTACTTGTTTTTATGGGCAGTCGACTGAGCAATCACATTTCTTTGGTGCCAATGGATTCTTTAAAAACTTTGATATAATTTGGCTCTGAAAAGACTTGAGGGGTGCAGAACCTTGGCAGGTGGAACGAAGTCCATCTAAACTTGGGTTTCGAGGATGTCCTGCCTGGGGAGGCAGGTTTTCCCTTTGCAGGCCTTTTTCCTCTTCCTCAATCTGACAAAGAAGCAGGTAAGAATGGCTTACCCACCTTGTGCCTTAACAAAATTTATCCCTCTGATCCATAATAAGTTCTTAGAATTGTTTTCTTCTGCAAGTCGCCTTCACGTTGAGATTTTTTTTTCTCTGATGGTTTAACCAAATAAATGGTGGATAAGGATTCGCTAAGAGGAAATTCATGTAAAATGGGTTCGTCTTTGTAACAAGTCCCAATCTTTATGCACAGTACTTGCGAATTCTGCGACTGACTTGGATTTCGCTCCTGACTTTTTCCCCCTGAAGTTTGTTATGGAATCCAAACACTGTACAAAAAGTAATGTTTGTTGAAATTCAAAATCCTTTTGCATACCCAGCAGCAGGACTGCTCGAGTTGTCTGAAAATGCAGTAATAGATAATTAATTTATTGGTCGGTACTCCAACCCCATTACAAAGAACAAAAATCAATTGCCTCAAAAATTCACCACCTTTGTGACATTTTGAGTATCTAAGCCATGAAGATTTTTACAAGTTCGGTAAATTTTTTGTTGAAGCAGCATGTAACAACATTAAAAAGTAAGGCAATTGCACCCAGGGCCGGCCCTGAGGGAAGGTCAACGAAGTTAGACTTCGGGGCAGCACGGTAGTAGGGGCAACAAAAACAGTATTTTGTCCAGGGTGGTTTTATGCTAAAAAACAAAATTAAGGTTTAAATCGTGATTACAGAAAATAAAAAGGACTGTAGCAAAATATTTAGGGGCGTATTGTAAATAAAGGATTACTTTAATGGCTTATTACTAAATATGTAACAAATCTAATACAGTATGTTACAGAATACAGAGAACGAGAGACCAATTTTTCTCTCGGATTCTCTACAAAAGTCTACATCCTTCTCCTTTCTTAGTTGCTATTTTGTGTTTTGATATGCCTGTGGAAATATTTGGGATATATATATATATATATGTACAAAGTTATATATGTTAAAAAATGACCGTAATACACCTTACTGGCCACCTTAGGGGCAACATTTTTCGGTCTTATTTGGGGCAGCAAAATGTCAGGGCTGGCCCTGATTGCACCACACTCTTAAACTGATACAATCGTTTGGTTGGCGGCTTTGCAAAGGAGAATACCAGCAGAAATATATCCTGATAGATAATCAAGTTCAATACTAAGCACATAAGGAGATTAGTCGGAACCAGTCTAAACGTACTACTGGCAGATATTGGTTTTCTTCTGACAACTAAAGGAAATGTTATCAACAATTGAACAACCATTAAACAGAGTCAAACAACCATGAATTAAGATTAACTTAAGAGTATAAATCAAATTAAAGAAAATGAAGAGAATACTTTGATTTGAGATGGGAAATCATAGTGCGATTCGTTTAGAAACCGCAACATGTTGACTTTCCTTGGGCTTAAGGTACGTTGACGCAGAATATCACATGGTCATTGTTATGTAATTCAAACACTGCAAAGAAAAGATAAAAAAAAGTAATGTATGCTGAGATTCAAGTCTTTATGCATACCCTGCAGCTGCAGGACTGCTTCATTGTAAACACCATATTTTTAATATTTTAGTCTATTGTTTGATTATTATTCTGAATAAGCATAAATTTCCGTCCAATTTGCTTAAATGTGAAAGGCCCTGTCCAGTTTGTCATGCTGCATGTAAAAACTCGGCGACCAATCGAAATTTCACATCGCTCCCAGAGTCACAGGTGCCCGCAGTTTATGTGTGGTGCCGATAAACATTTGTTGAAATATCTTGCTCCCATGATTTGTATGGTAAATAAGAAACTTTAGCGAGGATAGTTTGGAGAATCAATATTCTAAACCCTAACCCTATCATTTCTGCAAGGTTCAGTCAATATTCTCCCATGTTGAAATATGATCAGCCGTTGGATCAGATGATCAACGGTGACTCGTGCCTCCCTTCTTATAAGTATAGCACTTATAAGTATTACTGTTTCGAGTGTTTTCCCTAGTTGGTGCCTCCCCTCCTTCGTCTGTGCAGAGAAACAATGGAAAAAATCAAAGACCCTAACCCTGTGATTATCATCATCAATGGAAGCAACACAACCACTGAGAATGGTTTGGTTCAATAGCATCGTCAGCACCAAAATGTTTTATTCGCACTATGATTTCTCCTCTCAATTATGTAAAATATTTGGATCGCTGTTGGCTATAACTTGGCATTCCTTTGTGTATAGTTTAGCTTCCATTTGCGTTTGGGTAAAGAGAGACTATAAGAGAGTCTCTAATATGTATTATGTAAAAATGTATTCCCTCTGTCCTTGAAAATATCCCTGAAAAATATAAGAAAGAATTTCAATTTCATGTTTCTTCCATTATTCTTTTTTTTTTTTTTTTTAGATTATGGTCTGAATGATTGAAAATGAATACTTGTAGTGATGGCGGAATCAAATCTCAAATCTATTTCTATCAAGTGTCTTATCAATTTATATGTCGATCGACTGGGTTTGATTTTATAATAATTAGCGCTTCAGTGCAAATATTTATTAGTAACCTGCACTAGCATTACAAAAAAAAAACCACTGTTCTGAATCAGGTGAGATTTGCCTTTTATTCCTCCTGCTGCAAAGTCGTCACTATCTAATTCATCTTCTGTTTCATATGCCTGCTGCTCCAATGATCCATCACAAGAAATTGCTGCTAGTTCTTCACCAGTGCAGCAAAATCATCAAACACATATCCTATTTCCTATTCCTTGCAAGTATGTCACAGGTGCCCGTAGTAAATGTGTGGTTCCAACTATAAACATCTATTGGGTTGAAATATCCTGTTCCCCCACCATGAGAAACCCTACATCAAGCACATACCACAGATCCACAGCCGACACATACATGATCAACCGTTAGATCAATTAACAGTCAGCCCTAAAGGCAGATCCTTGACCCTATAAGTAGCAGAGTTTTCCTTTCTTCTCTTAAGAAACAGGGAAAAGAATCAAACCCTAACCCCAAACAAAAAAACACAACACCTCTCTCTCATCTATGATTATTATCATCAATGGCAAATAGTTCCATAGCAGCAGCATCAACACCAAAATGTATTTGCAGTATGATTTTTCCTCTCAAATATGTAAAATCCAAGCTGCAGATTTGTCATTTTAGTGCTTTCTGGATACTGCGCTAGGAGCTAAAGAAGGCAAAGAGATGAAGTAAAAGTATGAGAATGTGTACTCCCTTTCATCTCCTACACTACATCACCTAAAATGTGGTAGTTTCAGAAAGAATAAATTAAAAAAATAATCATCTGAGTAAATGTAATTCCACAAGATAGATTCGAGAAAATACTCCAGCTATTATGTAAAATTATTTTCTTTTGTGTTCTGTTTCTTTAATTTTGAGATTACCTAACCCATCTTTAACCAGAATTTGTTGTTGCAGAAAATCTTATTTAGTTCTGTTGAAGCGATGTATGTAAAATGATTCCAGGTGATATGAACTTTGAAGAACCTGAACTCTGCAACATGAAGATTAAACCACAAACAAAAGGGAATAACCTAAATGGACAAGACAATTTTTTCACAAATCGAATAACAATAAGATACAAGGATTGCAAAACAATTACAACAGTGAGATACAACACAACAAGAGGCTCGTAAGATACAATTACGTTCTAAATAACACTCGAGCTATATTACAAAAAATCGCAGTAAACCTCATTGAAGATGAGGAGGTGTAGGGTTTTACTGATCTAAAGGCAACCACTCTACCTCCAGATCAACTTCACCAGATTCCACATTTTGAGTGACATTTCTTGTTTTACCTTTCAGTCAATAATATTGATGATGCTGTCATCAACGAAGGCATTATCAAGTTTTAAAATAGCAGAGCTACTAGTATAAGAAACCTTCATACCCATGGCCTTTGACACTACTAGCAGTACCAGTATTTAGTAAAATTAGAAAGTAGGTCACAGGTGCCCGTTGTATGTGTGGTGCCGATAATAAACATTTGTAGGGTTCAGTTGTATCCTAAGCTTCTCCCATGACTTAAATGGTAAACAAAAAACTTTAGCGAGGATAGTTTTGAGAATCGACACTCCAAACCCTAACACTTATAATTTCTGCAAGCACGGCCATTTAAAATGCAAATCAGCCGTTGGATTGAATGTGTACTTAAAATCATCTGCCATAGGCCAAAAGGGCAGATTTCGACCCTTACTTATGAGTACCTAGTATAGTTCTCCTCTTCACTTATTTTATGCCTCCAAAGACAAAGAGCAAACCCTAAACCTAAACAAACAACGACGCCCAATCTGATCCATGATTGTTACCATCGATGGAAGCAACAAAATCACTACACAATAGCATCGTCAACAAAAAAAATTATTCACACTATGATTTTTCCTCTCAAATACGTAAAATTTTCCACTTGGAGTGCATTGTGGTCGGCTTCTTTCCGAGGTTCGAATTTCTTCTTGAGCTGCTTTTAAGATCTCAAGCAGAGATCTACCTACTGCTTGGAAACAGAAATACCATGAAAATGTAATACCGAGAGAATAATCATTGTATTATGTAAAATTACAATTTTTATAAGTGGGATCTACCTCTGTTGTTCGTTAATTTTTGTATTATTCTCTTTTGTTTCCTAAGAGGAGAGTCTTAAGGCTCAAATTTTTGAGATTACCTAATAGTACTTTTTAAGTTTTAACTAGCATCAATTTAGATCGAATAACTACTGGATCAAGTTGAAAATAGATGCATGTAATTTAATTTCCTTAAAAAAATGATTTTAGCCTTTTACTTTGAAGAACCTCAAGTCTGAAACATGGAGATTAAGGTCTGATTAATATCCACAATTCACAGTAAATACTGGCAAGTTTTTGAGTCTTTACTCTTTAGATGCTACAGCAGAAACATTATTCACCACTCTCCCGCATCCTACACACATTCTTTGACCAGAAATGGTGGATGGGCATATATCCAACTGGACTGAGCTTTGTGGAACTGGTTCTAGAAGTATGTCACAGGTGCCCGTAGTATATGTGTGGTGCTGATATCAGAGCCGTTTATAGTACACGTGTTGGTTCAGCAATTACCGTCAGTCCAAACAATACATGGATCAGCCGTTGGATCTCCAACCCTCTTATAAGTAGTATAGTTTTCTCCATCTTCACTCAAGTTGTACCTCCCTAGTCCCTCCTCTATGCAAAGAGGGGGAAAAGCAAACCCTAACCCTAAACAAACAACAATTTTCTATGATTATCATCTATGGTAACAACACTATACACAGATGGTTCACTAGCATCATCACCACCAAAATATATTAGCATTATGATATCTCCTCTCAAGTGTCGGTCAGCAATTTGAGTTCTTGATCGGTCATTTTATCTCAAAATTTTCTGCACAGATTGAAGCTTTGAAGCCTCTGATAATGACGCGGCACTTCGGTCTGTTCCTATCGACCAGGCACAAAAACAATCGAAGAGGCCCAAATAAACCTGGCATTTTTAGGGGCGACCCCAAAAGAATTAGGGGCGACACTAAAAGACAAAAAAGGTCACCCAAACGTAAATCTAAGCTACCCCTTATCTTCGATTTTTCGAAATGGCCAATATGCCCTTATATAATCGGGAGCCTACACCATAATCGGTAGGTTAAATTGAAACTATACCTACCGATTATTGTGTAGATACTTAGGCTAATAATCCCTTTTATAATCGGTAGCTTATCCAACTTGTAAGACTACCGATTATAAGGAGCCTCATATTCAACCTTGGTCAAATTACATAGGTTTTGAGGGGTGCAGAGCCAACCATAACCACTTGGCTTGAGCTGTGGATATAGCCATAATCGGAAGCCTAATTGGTTACATACACTACCGATTATAAGTTGCCCCAAAATGAGTTTTTTCTAAAATCCTTCACGTAATGAATTTTGAAATCTACCATAATCGGTAGGGTATATAATTATACAACCCACCGATTATAACGATCCCCAGATCTAACATTTGCTATATTTCATAGGTTTTGAGTGTACACAGCCAGCCATAACCACTTGGTTCGTGTTTTGGATGCAGCGTTAATCGGGAGTTAAATATATTACCAAACTATCTGATTATGGGTTGCCCCAAAATGATTTTTTTCTAAAATCCTTCGTGTAAGAGCATTTGAAATATACCATAATCGGTAGAGTTAACAACTTAACAACCTACCGATTATAAAGAGCCCCAGATCGAACCCTTGCCAAATTCCATAGGTTTGGAGTGTACAGAGCCAGGCATAACCATGTGGTTCGTGATTTGGATGTAGCCATAATCGTAGGTCAAATAGGTTCCACAACCTACCGATTATAGGTTGCCCCAAAATGAGTTTTTCCTAAAATCCTTTTTTTTTTTTTTTGAAATTTTGAAATCGCCATAATCGGTAGAGTTTATTACTTTACCGTCCGATTATCTGAGCCCAAAATCCAACCCGTGTCAAAATCCATAGGTTTAGAGGGTACAGAGCCAGGCATAACCATGTGGTTCGTGATTTGGATGTAGCCATAATCGGACGTAAAATTGGTTCCAAAACCTACCGATTATAGGTTGCCCCAAAATGAGTTTTTTCTAAAATCCTTTTTTTTTTTAATTTTGAAAGCTACCATAATCGGTAGATATTCTAACTTAAATACCTACAGATTATTGGTTTCCCAAGATTCAACCTACATCAAATTAGCCGTTGCAGTTTAAACCAAATTTAAGAAATAACCGTTGGAGTTTTTGGGAAAAAGAAAAAGAGCACTTGGACCCTAAACCTATATAAAGAAACTCATATCTATCAACCCAATTGCACCAAACTCTTTCCTCTCTTCAGTTCTAAATTTGAAAACAAAAACATGGATATTGTTTTTGCCGAAGAAGAAGATTGTACTATTTATAGAGTGTACGTTGTGGTAACTGCTCATGATCGTGTTCACAAGCTCCACAAATCGGAATCCCAAGAGAAGCTATGGAACCGTATTTTAATGATATTTGAGGCGTTAGATGGTAATCGAATAAGGAGATCATCCAATGACATTAAGTTGAGAATGAAGAAGCTCGATAAGGAGATTGACAAACTTGAAGAAGAGGAACGATTTTTAGGAACGCTTTTCCTTGGTGGACGTATGTAAAACGAGTAAATATCTTTGTAACTCCGGCTCACATTAACATAAGTGAGTACTAACTTGTTACTCATTCGTAATTTCAGAGAAATCTTGCGGATCGCCGGTATGTGGACATCTACGGGAAACGATTTGAACATGAAGGATGCTACAAAATCAAGAGGGACAATTTCTATGGTCACTGGAAATTATGATCTGTTTTAATACTTTTAAGTGATTGTAAGAGTGGTTTTAAAGTGATTATAACGTTAAGGTCTTTATGTAATGGCTACAATCAGAATATTATTAATATAACAGCCTACCGATTATTTATACGCGGTAGTTTATTTGGTTAAATAAGCAACCGATTATCACAATCGGACACTTTATGAGTTAATTTAATTTCCGAATGTTACGTTGTTTGGATACAGAAAACAAAGTTTTCTTCACGTAGTCATAATCGAAGGAAACATATTAAAAAAACCTACCGAATACTATAATCGGAAGTTTAAGTAGTTCACCTCGTTACCGAATATGGTGTTGTTTGGTTACAGATCACAGAGGACTTTAGAGTGTCATAATCGGAGGCTAAGGAATCATGTTAGTTCCCGATTATGGTGTTGTTTGGATACATAAAACAAAATTTTCTTCACATAGAATAATCGTAGGAATAATATAAACTAACACTACCGATGATAATAATCGGAAGTTTAGTAAGTTACATTAGTTAGAATATGGTGTGGTTTGGTTACGGAAAAAATTATTTGTTCACAAAGCATAATCGGTAGGCAACGAAATTCATAATCTTAGAATCGATGTTTTTTTTGCAAAATCCCCAGATTCGGTAGGTACATAATATAAATAGCTCCCGATTCTGACAATAAAATTGCAAATATCCCCAGAATCGGGAGCTATGTATATAAAGTAACCTTCCGATTGTTTGGATAAAATTCAACAGTTTCATATCTCTGCGTGTGATTCGCTTGCGAGTCATCGTTAAATGCATAAAGATAGCAATAAAACCATTCATAATTCATAAAACGATCCATTCACAAACCATAAACATAACGTACCAACTTATAATCCGACATAAACAAAGTTAAATCCGATATAAACAAAGTTATCCATAAAGTTAACAAAACACCGAGAGTTTAGTTTTTCCTATTTGCTTTGACTTTGCGAGCTTTACTACCTCTATGACTTGGACCAACATCATCATTGGTTTCATCAACTTGAGTGCTCGATGACGCCCGAGTTCTTTTGTTCACCTTAGTTGTTGGTTTTTTTTTGCAAGTTTTCCTCTAATTGAGATGCATACTCCTCATTGTCAACGTTATCAATCAACTCTTTGTGCTTTTTTATCTTCATAGTTGACACAGGCTCTCCGGACTTTATGCAATCAGTGCACCATTTGGACAAACGCTTGAACCTGCTCATCTGTTTTAAAACATAGCATACCATCAAACGGTTATTACTCTATTTTGACCCATAATATTAAACTAAATTAATAAAACAATACGTACCAATCTATCAAAACCCGCAAGTTTCTCTTTGAGGATACTCTTGTACGAATCGGTCTTTTCTTTAATATCACGGATTACACGAAGATGAGAAACATTCCGGTACCAATCCATATAGTTGGGAGCATTTTCAAAACCTTGGTTGGCTGCCCTTCCTTGGTTGATCAAGTAATGCGCCCTTCTATCCCAATGGAATTTACAGGATGGTGAACCCTTGTAAACCACCGTGATAGAATCTTTATCAGTCTTGCAGTGCTCCAGCTCTAAAGTGAAATTGTCATGGATTTGGTCCTCTGGTATACCTTGTACAAAACCGTGTTGTCGCATCACCCTTGAGGCATTGTACATCACATATCCTGTGGGGTGCCACAATGGTCCAAAATAAAGTGCCAAATCGGACCGACCCACGATATGTCCATCGCCTCGGTCTTCCTTGTATGGATCAAAGCATACGTCTTGGGCATTAAGTGAGTCCAAAATCTCCCTCAAACGAATTATTCTTTGCTCCTTCGTCCTAGAATGGTTGTCATCGAAGACGTACTTTGTTCCTCTAGGGTCACCTTTCGCCCACGCCGTCTTTTCAATGGCCAATCCCAAGATAGGGAAGTGGTCGTAGATCCATGTCTATATTGTCATTTTTGCAAGTATTAGGAAATTGATTCTTCAATGGTAGAAAAATAAAAAAAAAATAACCAAGTATGTAGAGTTAATAAACAATACCTGTAGTAGACTCACGTTCCCGGCCACTTGACTAATTCCAAGCCTCGACGCCTTTCTCAACCCTTCCATCAACCACGCATGGCATGTCGTGCCCCAAGAGTACTCATGCACTTTATCGAGAGGATCCAGAAGTTATAAAAGGTTGGAGTCGACCCGATTACCACTGGTATTGTGGAAAATGACACATCCCAATACACATAGGAGATATGCGGTGGCCGCGTGGTTGACTTGCTCGTCCGTTAAAGTTCCTTTATCTTCTTTTTCCTTGGTGCCCTTGAACATATCCATCGAGTACCCATGTTGAACTTTCTAGTTCTATACTTCATGCATCTTTTGAACTCAGGTTGTTGATGTTTCTTCATCCCAACCCAAGCACTTTTTAGTTAGAGCATAAAGTTTGGTCCATTCCAACTGCTTTGTGAACTCATCCCTAACACCTTTGCCATGGACAAGGAGTCTAGCAATCTTCACAACATCATCTAGGGTAATCGTCATCTCCCCAAACGGCATATGGAAGGTGTCGGTCTCGGGATAAAGTCTCTCCACAAACGCCGATATAGCCACCCGGTCATGTTCCAACATAGAGTTCTCCGCAGCATCAACAAACCCAGAATTTGGAATAATTCTCTTGAACCTTTCACATTCATCCTTCAAAGGCCAATCCAGCGTTTTTGTTGGTGCGACGGTCGGTTTGAGTATACAAACCGCATCGGAATGATACTATTAAACACATGACAAGTTAAAAATAAAATAAAATAACCTAAAAATATAACACTTAAAACTATTACGAAGAAAAAGATAATAGGTAAATAAAATGGAAACGATTATTACCTCGGTTTCATATATTTATTTGTCCCAAAAGTCTTTGTATCCAAATAACAATTGTCCTCCATCCTCCGCCAGCCCAAGGATTACGCCTTCTGAAATATCCCTCATCTTCAGTCTTTGTGGGACAAGGTGTTTCACTTTCTTTCGAGGAGGATTTTTCTTTTCGGCTTCTCATTCTTCTTGCGCACCACTACCTTGTCCTACTTCAGGTACTCTATCTTCGGGTGCTTCTAGTTGAATTTCTGGTTGTGATTGTGGAGCACTTGGTTGAACACCTTCTTGAACTGGTTGTGATTGAGAGGCACTTGGTTGAACACCTTCTTGAACTGGTTTTGATTGAGAGGCACTTGGTTGAACACCTTATTGAACTGGTTGTGTTGAGAGGCACTTGGTTGAACACCTTCTTGAACCGGTTCTCATTGAGGGGCACTTGGTTGAACACCTTCTTGACTTGCTTGTTGAGTTCCATCTTGAGCACTTGAAGCGGCTTTAGCAGTCCTAGCTCTCCTTTCCCTAGCTATTAGGTTTTGACGTCTTTCCTTCCTTGCACTAGCTGAGACAATTGCATCTTCGATTTTTTTACCTCGCCTATCCCTAAACAACAAAAGAAAGTACAACAGGTTAGTAAACTATATAATCGAAAGTTAATGTAAAACCAACGTTCCCGAATATACATATTCGGTTGGTTGATTTAACCAATTGCCTCCGATTACGCTCAATCGTAAATATCAGTTCACCTAAAGCTACCGAATACGTATAGTCGGAAACAAAAGAAATTTTTTGGTGTTCGAATATGTTTATCTACACACAATAATCGGAAGCTAAATTTCAACATAACCCTCCAAATACCAATAATCGAAAGTCATAAAAACTCCACCCTTCCGAATGCATCACAATCGGAAGCCTCACAAAACTAATTTCTACCGACTATGCATCACTTTGTGTCCAGAAATTACTCAAGTGGTTCAGCCTAAACAATCGGAAGGAAATTACAAAATATATCACCCGATTATTGTGTCTCTAATACTTGTTCTTCCCTAGTATATTCAGAAGGGAAAAACACAATTAGCTTCCGATTATGATCGATTTAGGCCTCAGTAATGAAAAACATTATATAATCGGTTGGAAACCTAAATATTTACCACCCGAATATGACAAATGTTCTCGTGAAATGAAGAATTCGACCACAATCGGAAGTTTAAAACAATACCTAACCTACCGAATCTGGGTAATAACCGAAAACCCTAAAAAAAAACAACAACATGGATTCGTCGAATTGAAGCAATATAAACCTAATTAATGGTACAATCTTACCTAATCGGCGCCATTTCAAGTTGCCTGAGAGTTTGGCTATCAGTATTGCCTACATCAGGGACTTCATCTTCTTCGTGTTCTTCGGGTTCGTGAGTTAAAACCTCTTTATTACGGGCATGCAATCCAATATTCGGATCCTCACCGCGCACTACGTTTTTGGTTCGAGCTTTGTTACATTCCTTTTCTTTCATCTTTATAGAGAATAATCGACGATGATTCGATTCGACGATGATCGATGTATAGTGAGGAGAGGGGGAGAGTTTTCCTCTATGCAATTGGAAGGAAAGAGGAGAAGAGGAGTTCAAGTTGAAGTTGAAAAAAAAATAAAATGGAATGAATTTAGGTTGAATTTGGTTTTATCTATCAAATAGTTATTAATCGGTAGGTAATACCACCTCATTAGCTACCGATTGTTGAGTAGCCCAAAATCGGTAAAGGGGGTTACATATAACCTACCGATTATTGGAAGCCCCAAATTGAACCTTTGCCAAATTCCATAGTTTCAAGGTACAGAGCCGACCATAACCATCTGGTTCGTGTTTTGGATGTAGCCATAATCGTAAGATAAATAGATTACCCAACCTTTCGATTATAGGTTGCCCCAAAATGAGTTTTTTCTATAATCCTTCATTGCAGGAAATTTGAAATCTACCATAATCGGTAGGAATTGTTACTTTTACCATCTTGATTATGGGAAGCCCTAAATCATTAGCTTAGACATTTTTTTATTCGTCCGATTATATAGGAGCCCCAAATTTCACCATTGAAAAATTCAAAAGATTTCTTATTTCTATACTTTAACAATCGGTAGTCTCGTGAGGTTGTTTTTCCTACCGAATGTTATAGAAGCCACATACGAGTTTGGCACAAAATCGATATTAATCGGTGGTATAATATCATTGCTAAGCTTCCGATTGCTTTATAATAATCGGGCACAAAATAGCTTCCGATTATGTAAGGGCATTAACGTATTCTCCGCGTTTTTGGACATCCCTTAACGGTGTATATGGGTTGGGAATAAAAAATCGATATTAATCGGTGGTATAATATCGTTGCTAACGTTGTTTTCGCACACAATTGCTCCATGGAATTCCTCCACAAGGTCTCATGTTTTCTACTTTTGTAAAGAATCAAGAAACGATTACTTATCCCCTAACTTTTACTAGCTTTAGATCAATTAACAAATCAATTTAGTTGCGCAATCATATGAAAATTTCGAAGTAGATTTAAAACAATACTCAAAACATGTTAAGAACTAGGAATTCATCCCCAATCAATAATAAAATTAGCTACTCATGGTTTGGAGTTCACAAAGAATAAAGAAAAGAGAAAGAGAAAGCAAACAAAAACCAAAGTGTAGTGTGTGTAGAAGTGTAGAACTGTAGAGAACTTCTCTATTTAAAGGCTTCAAGTTGCTAGCAATCTTCTTAGGATTATGATCCTTTTCCCATTCAATCTCCAAGTCCTTTCCTTGATAAAATACCTCCTCTTCCCATTTTTTTCAAATCCAAGTTTTGTGATAAAAGCTCACAAAAATTCTCGTTATTTTGGATCAGGAGGGATCACTCTAATCCGAAACGGTCTTGAAAAGTCTTGAATTCTCTTCTATGTTAACGGAATATTTTGTCACGATACCGTCAGAATTAACGGTCAAGATGGTCAATCGTTAGTCAAGAGGGTCAAGGAAAGGATTCAGTTAGCTCAAGTCGGTTGTCTTAGTCGGGGATGAGTGGTCTGAGTTACTGTGCTGAGACGCCTCATCGAACTCACTGAGTTGACTCGTCGGGAAATCCGACAGAGTTCTGTTTGTTTCTCCGACATCCCCAGGCCACATTCAGGTCATTCTTTCCTGCACAATCCTAACATTCATCTACAGTATCAATACCACCACATTCATCTTCCTTGTATAATTCCTGCTACTGCAAACTGATAACAACACCACCAATCTTCTTAATCCTCATTTCTGTGTGCTTAATACATCCAAAACCAGCTCAAATTCCATCTCTATCTCCATGTTTATCACAACAACAATAACATATTTCTTCTTCCATCTAACCCATCTCTGATGCCATTACAGCCGCACAATCGACAGCAGCTCCCCGAGTTCAATTTCTTCATCTCAACAGACCACTAACAGCTGCATCTCATCTATCATACTCAAAATCCATTCTATGTTCAAACTCACAGCAACATCAATTTCATTCACAACCCATTTGATCTCTTCCCAATTACAGCATTAGTTCTTCAATAACACTACCATTTCAGTCACAGCTACCAAATCCATCTCCGATTCTCAATCTGAACATCTTCTTCTTCTTTATTTTGATTCACGGCTGTTGAACCCATTATAGCATCCACCATCACCAGACTGAGTCACCACAATAGACGCGCGACTAGGGTAATAGCGCGCGCTATCCCAAATAACGCTGGCATCAAGAGCGATGACGCCCGCGTTCTCAGCTCTGTCGCGCGTTCTCTACTAGGTCGCCAGCGTTCGTGCTTCCAACGCCCATAACAAATTCTCTCTCCAGGTTTATATTTTATTATTTGTTTTATTATTAAATAATCCAGTGGGACCCAACTTATATTAATAAAATCGTTAGTGGGACCCAACTTATATTAATAAATCATTAGTGGGACCCAACTCTTATTAGTTTATATTAATAAAATCACTAGTGGGACCCTAAAATATCAGATTTGTTCATTTTGCCTTGTTTCCCATAGTGGAGAATGCAGTTTGTTCATCCACGTGGCTCAACAAATTTTTGTTTTTGTTCATTGCCATAGGAACTGCTCTAATGATTGAGAGAGAACTCAATTTTAGGTTATACAAATTGGGTCCGGACCTGGGAACTAATATGGGCCGCCCAATAACATCCCAAGCTAGCTGACTCAGGTGCCTTGAGTATCTAACCGTATGCCTTTAACACTTAACTGGGTTTCCCCTTATCCTTAGCTGAGCTGTCTTTAATTATTCTCCAAAAGAGAGTCGCCCCTTAACCTTGACCCGGCTCCCAATATTGTAGGCATATGACCTTTTTGCCCTTATTTCTCAATTTAGGATAATTTCTTCTTCTTTTCCTCCGTATGACTCCAGAGTACCTAATAACTCAAAAACACGCGTAAAAATACATAATTTACAAGAAAAATAGCAAAGAAAGCATAAACAAAAGATAATAAATACGATGTATTCTACACCTATCAGTAATATGTTTTCTTTTTACGAAGTTTACTTGCTTAGATCTCTTCCAAACTCGTTCACGGAGGAGGTTGTTTCAATTTTGGGTTTGAAGTTTTATGACTCCATTTACGTTCCAACCATCTACTCTCTTAAGTCTCTTTAGGAAGATAATAAAAACTTTTAGAAAAATGTAAATCTCAAACAAAACCGATGAAAAAGCTACAGATATGATGTTTTTGAGGTTCTGCAGGACTTAACGATCGTGTAGATCATGTTGTACCCGAGATCAACTCGTAAGTCTCATAGAGATCTATACAGTGATATAGAAAATAACCCCTTTTAAGAGATTATGAAAAGAACTTTGAAAACTTTGCAAGGGAGGTAGACTAAATCTTCATACCTCCATGTTTCTAGCGCCAAAATGTAGTTGCATCTTTTCTGATGACTACATCCAAGTAGATCTAACGACTATAAAGCTACTAACATTCAAGATTCAAAGATCAACAAGATGTGAAGAATATGAAAGTAAAGATGAACACATGCATATTACGTGGTTCTGCCTTGTAGACCTACATCTACGGGAAAGAAAATATCTCTTTATTAATTAAGGTCTTACCCTTGAAATAATTACAAATATCACTTAGGATTCTCACTCTTTCCTTCTCTAAATATCTCTCTAGAATTTTCTGTAGAAAGACCATCTAAGATTACATAACCTGTCAATTTCCTTATACATTGACTGGTATTTATAGACAGACTGGACTTGTGAAGGTGTGACCCGATATCGCTGAGATGGTGACGCTTTCGTACATCTTATCATTAATCGGGTGATCCCAACATCGTTCTCCTTCGTGGTGTCTTGCCTTTTCCATCATCGTACTGCTCCTTCTTGGAGGGCATCATACTGCACCTTCTTCGGGTTATATTTTTGGTCGTCCTTCATCCGAGTTTTTGATACGATGTACTTTTGTCCACAGCTATATCGCATCTCTTCCGATCCTTCATTAAATGCACTGTTTCTCTTTTAGAATTGACCATCTGAATGATTTGACTACTCCATACACGCGTCTCCCATGCGGTTGTGTAGCAGATATCTCGGTTCAGATGTAATCACCTTTTTAGAGTATGATTCGGTACATCCTCCTTGTTATCTTATCATGGGATCATCCCTTGAGATGTCGACACGTGGCGATTCGGTATTTTACCCTCACATCCCTAACAAGATCATGACGATATTTGAGCCCAACCTCACTAGCACAATGAATCGCGTGATCACCAAAAATGTCCATTTCTCGCTTACAACAAGAACACAAACCATCCTTTGGAAAAAGTGGGATACCAAGTCGATAACACAACACACCTCTAAATTGTCTCGGCCCGAGACATTGATGAAGCCCGCTAATTGGTATAGCCAAAAGGTAGTCATATGCATGCTTAATTCTGTTGGATTGCAACAAAATGAGTCCCTCTCAGACATGATAAATTGGTTCAGGATTTGCTTCTTCACAACATCGAAGCAAGCAACTGCCAGTGTGCATGAATGGGGGGAAGTTTCTTCAATGCTAAAGGAGAAAGGTAGATCACAAGCCTGAATGAAGGCCTATAGGGCGTGCTTGAAGTAAGCATAACCATTCTCAACACACGCTGTGAACAAGTTGTTGAGTATTTTCTATGCCGCATGCACTGGTGTGACCCTGAGAAGCGAGATAACAATATTTGCTTGTGTCTGACATTGTGTAGATCCCCAACCCCCATCTTTTTTTATTTTTATTTATTTTTATCTTTTTTTGGAGGAAAAGATGTCATGAAGGATTTTATTGAAAACCAAGAGTATATTTCCACAAGAATGGCTAGGAGTCTAGCAACAAGTTGCGCTCCAATAGCGTACTACCAGTTGGAGGCTTTTATGGAGGCTTTTATTATTATTATAAATATTTTTTATTAATGGATAAAGAGTATTATTACATTAACTAGTTGGAAGCCTAACAAGCTAAGCTCCAACAGCGTACCACTACATTAGTTGAACAGGTTACCGTGCTAGCCTACCAGCGAGCCTCATGAGGAAGGGCCAAGGGAGAAAAGCGGATAGGGGGATGATTATGTAAGCAAGGGGGGAAATCTAACTCTACCTTCCATGTCAAATTATGCAATACTATGTGATCGGGGACTCGAACCTGGGACTTCCTGGAGTGCATGAAACCTTTAAGGAACTCGGGATAACCAAATTTGAACTAGCTACCCTTTTATTATTATTATTATTATTATTATTATTATTATTTTTATTTTTTTTTTTTTTTTATTATTATTATTATTATTATTATCAAAGAACAATGTCGAGATTACAAGGATTACAGGGAATGGTGGGCAACCTAGCAACAAGCTGGGCGCCAACACCTTTTTGAATAACAATGCCTAGTCTATAAAAAAGAGAGTTGCCTAACTTGAAGTTGGCATCATGCCTAGCCATACAATTCCTCAATCTTTTCAGAAAAGATATAGTATCTACTCCGAGCTCACCCAAAGTAGAAAAGGCCAGAACACCGAACCCATAACCATGCAAAGTGCATTTGTCCAAATATTTTTTTTATTCTTGCGCGTGACAGTACGCAACGATGGCATGCCTTGGAGCAATGTTGCGTTTCCTAGCACTTGTGAAAGGTGAAACCCCCGTCACATCCATACAAACATCCCTACCATCTTCCCAATTATAAACCATGATGTCGGCGTGGTCTCGAGTTCGTTCTCCGTATTGGAAAGGAAACCCAAAGAGACTTCTTTCCCGGCAACACCTGGCTTTGTAGCATATATCCGCCAAGACATCTTTGACCAAATCATGTCTAAATTTGAGCCCAACTTCACTGGCACAATGAATAGCATGGTCACCATAAATGTCCATAGGCTTGTTGCAACAAGAACACAAAGCTGTCTTCCTCAAAGAAAGGTATACCAAACCGATATTGTAAGACGGCGCTGAACTGTCTAGGTCCAACATTTTGATTAAGCCGGGTATGGGAATAGCCTTAAGGAAATCCATAGCGTGTTCGGCTCATTACACGCCACAAGGTTGCTTCACGCGAAGAAAGAGAGTAACTAGTGGGTACCTTCTCTTTGATAACACCAAAATGAATGACTGCCAAGGACTTCATGAAATGGGGGGCAGTATCACTGATATTGAAACTAGAGGAGAGGCCACAAGTTTGAGTAAAAACCTGTAAAGCATGCTGATAGCTGGGGCAAGGATCTGAAGCATCGTGGCAAATTCGGGATCTTGGCTTTGTAGATGTTGAGTTTGAGCATGAGAAGCTAGGTAACAAAACATACCTGTATCGACCATAGTAAGCACTCCAAGACCGCCGTCTTTAATAGGGAGAGTAGCAAGTCTTTGCTGAACCAAGCCAAAGCCCGCACCATCACCAACTATTAATCGACGTAAATATTGCATAAGATGCTTGTCAAAACGGTCAGTAGCAAGTCTGAATAGATTTGGGGCATGTTGTGCGGAGGGTGAAATACAACTTAGAAACCCCCGTGCAATTACGTAAAAGCGCGTAATTCACATTGAGGGTCTTGTAGTTCCCGTATTTTGCTCATGTTTTGAATAGAAGTATCCACCCTTTTTAGCACCATGTTACTACGTAACTCGAATCTAGACCGACCAGGACCACCAAGTAGTTTAACACCATTCACGGAGCTTACCAATATTGGGAGGGAAGGCGGACTCAATATCTCTTCTTGGGTCATATGATGGCCGATAAATTTCCGTCTTCGAGATGTTCAGGTGCAAACCATAGCTAGGACCTTCCTCTTGTATAATTTTCATAGCCTTAGATACTTCCAATGTATCGCCCGCAATAGTGTCATCATCTAGGTACCAAGCATGAAGGTCTAAGGTGCATTGGGCAGCAATCTTCTCAACAAGGGGATGGAGATCTAATGCAAATAGGAGGGGACCAAGGGGGTCACCCTGTTGAACACCTTGGGCCGAAGAAAGAACTGAATCCTGATAATAGAGCCTAGCAGGTTTTGCATAACAAAACTCAACCCAATTAGCGATATTCGGACAACGAGCTCTTACCTCCCTTATGATGGTGGACCTGTCAAGTTATTATATTTTCTTTTTATTATTAGATAAGAGTACTATTACAAGCAACTAGTTGGAAGCCTAACAAGTTAAGCCTCGTAATACCTCTAGATTCTATTTTCCTTCCGTATAAGAAAATAATAATAATAATAATTATACTAGAAAATAGAGTATCGGTCACTTTAGTTATTGGTAGGTACCCCGTATCAATTAAGGATATTTTGCTTAGTTGACCCTAAAATGTTGACTTAGTATTAATAAGTAAGGTTAGTGGAATTTGTTTATATTCATTCTTTCTACGAGAATAGGGTTACATTAGTGCGGCGATTTAAGCAGGGAAGATTTAGAAGAAAACCAGTAAAGGAAAAAAGGAAACAAGTGGTGTAGGTGGTAAGGATTTAATTAGTTTTGGTCAGTTCCTTCTTGATGATTTTGGCTTGTACTTACGGTTATGTATTGATTTCCCTGTTTGTCGTTGTATTCATCGGTTAGGGATTAATCCTTGAGGGAACTTTTGGCTAAAGGATCAATCAGGTTTCTCGTCGAAAGTTGAGGCAAGTTTGTTCGATTTTCCTTGTCTCAGATAATGTAGAAGTGGAAAAGATCAAATATCTCGTGAACTCTTTTTGTTCTTGTATTCTTGTAGCGTATTTTTATTAGGGTCTAACCAAACTTCTGTGATTTATCTTGGTTGTACGTGAGGAGAGTATATAGCTTTTGGATGAATGACGTATTGGCATGATAGGAAGTTGGTTAATCTAGGTAGTTATGTGATGCCAAACGGTGGCTTGGAATGTGGTTAGGGTGCTGTGTACCTAAACTATTGTGAAATATTAATTATTTGATGGATTAGAAGTGATGGGTACTCATTGGATTAACCATTTAAATCTGGTCATAGTTTTTGCATGTTAGTTGTAATATTTTTTGAATCTACTGAACGTGGTGTAATCGATGGTAGTGGGAAATGTTTAAGGTTCCATAGGGAAACATTTTAGTCCATGTCTGATTCCATTAATCTATGGTGTCAACTTCAAATGCTTAGGTTTAAAAGGGGGCGTTGAGCACTCATTTTCAGGTGGATATTTTGAATGCCGAGTCTTAGAGGAGGTTCGCAATATGCTTACCAATCAGTGGAAACTTAAAATGTAAGGAAATTTAAATCTGTTAGCATGAGAAATCATGACCTAGTGGAGATTTCAGACTTGGAACTTTACGTATCTTTGTTTTGTTTGTATGCAAGGAGTATGACACAAAGTGGTCGGCTATTGGATATTTCTTTGTGTGCCAGAATGTAAGGGACCTGTTCACTTAGCTACATATTTTTTGTTAGTTGTTGGAACAGTGGTGGGTTCGAGGGTCTGATTACATTCTTAGAATGATACGGTCGTTTGGGTTATGTACAGCTATATATACATGTATAAATTGCGTGTTAGACGCGTTGCGGATATGTCCCGGACGTAATTAATGTGATTGCGGATAGGTTCTCGTATCGCATTGAGGTTTAGGATTTTACTTGAAATGAGTTTCTTTTAGTGTTATCTTTGTTAAGATTGTTGAATGAGAGACTTTAGGTTCTTATGCGTGGACTGTTCTACCTTTAATTAGTGTCAAGACCCTATATTCTTATATATTGGTTCATGATATATTTGTATACCATTTTTATACTCTTTTGCGGCTCGTGATTGAGCGAACTTGCTTGGAGTTTAACTCCCGTTGATTATCTTTTCAGGTGTTGTTAGGGATCGTGAAGGAGTTTGATTGATTCCAGTATCGTTAGATATTCAGAAGATATCTAACTGAGGGTGGATATCTACACTTCTTCTTTTATTTCATTTCCGCTACGTAGTTGTGAGGCAGTGGGGATATTTACTTTTGGGTAGACTTTATTATTTATTTATTTTTTATTTTGCTAGTTTTTTTTAAAGGTGGATTATATTAATGAAGTCAAGAACACCATTTTTTATTTGACATCGTTATTTTCGTTAAGAAATAAAAATCCTTTCGCATATCCAATTGTAATGGAACTGTGTTCCTAGTTTTTGTGGGTTATGTACCTTGTTGCGGGAAATTAATGGACATACTTTCTATTTAATCATCAGTAGGGTTATATGGAAAGTAGGGTTGTTACTGATTAGTCATCGAGCTTAGGTTAGAATAACTCTAGGACTTGGGGGAGTGAGCCAGGACGTTTCGTTAGGTATATCCATGGTTTGGATATGCTTTATAAATATTAGTATATTTACTATATTCTTTCTAAGATTATCATTGACTTGTATAGGAATGTCAAGGCGTGGTACTAGGAGACGACGACTGCACTGGAAGAGGTAGTACCGAAATGGAGGTCCTATTGATGGAGATGAACCACAATTAGAAATGGGATTGTGAATGTGAATATGGCACAACTAACCCAGATTAATAGCCCAAGCAATAGCTGGCATTATGAACCAAAATCTTGGACAAGTCAACAATCATCGAACCAAGGACTTTCTGAAACCGAGGAAGATAGGTATAAAAAGGTTCGGTTTCGGTTCAAGAAGTTGAACCCGAAAGAATTTTGGAAAGTCGATAACCCAATGATAGCCCATGAATGGAAGGATGAGATGGTCAAGATTTTTAGGGCCATAGGACCTTCTTG
The DNA here is from genome assembly GCA_023531295.1 of Papaver armeniacum. Lineage (NCBI taxonomy): Eukaryota > Viridiplantae > Streptophyta > Magnoliopsida > Ranunculales > Papaveraceae > Papaver > Papaver armeniacum. The sequence continues at coordinate 164,938 of JAJJWW010011657.1, forward strand.
CACGAAGTCTTCAAGCGAGAGATTATGGCTACCTTCGAGCTCACTGGGGATGCTCATACTTGGTGGACTTGACTTCACGTGGATTGGATCATGCCACCATGACATGGAGGACTTCATTCGTATGTTTGATGACAAGTATTTCCCCGAGTATTCGAAATGCTAAGGAGAGAGAGTTTCTTTCATTTAAGCGGTGGTACTTTATCTCATACGTAGTACGAGATTGAATACTCAAGATTGTCGATGTTTGTACCTCACTTGGTGGATATCAAGAGAAAAATAGACGTAGGTTTGTTTATGGTCCGAATGTCGTGTATCGAGGCATATTATTGCAAATCATATGATTGACACATATGTTAGGGCTGTTGAATGTGCCAGAGAGCTTGAGCAAGATTTCTTGGCTCATAAGAGGGATGAGGAACACTTGAAGAAGGACAATAAGGTTGACCGTGCATCAAAGGTTTCTTCAGGTCAACATGGAAGTGGTAGGTACCAACGTAACCGTAATGTCACTCAAAAAGGTGATCGACGGGGGAAGAAAAAGGAAGGGGTATTGGAATCAAGGGAACCGTGGTCGAAGAACGGTGGTAATGAAGGGGCGGTAATTCTAGGCGAAGGCGAGGCTCTTTGTCGCCAAACCAATTAACTTCTATGGGTTTTGTTATAACTGTCGTGAAAGGGGGCACAAGGCATCGGGAATGTACCAAAGAGAAAGTTCAGACAACAGATAGACGTGAGCAACCAAATGTGGGGTTGCAAACCGTAATGTCTTTGCCTCGTGGACAAGGTCAACTCTTTGTGTGAAACCTTCTGATACGGAGAATGCTACTTTGGGAGGTACTTTCTTTATTTTAGGAGAGCCTGTTAGTATTTTATTTGATACCGGAGCTACTCATTCTTTCATATCTGTTAAGTTAGTTCGCATGGTAAATCTTTCTATAAAAGTGTGTGAATTTCCTTTATGTGTTGCTACTCCTACGAGTAGTATGGTAGAGATTGAGTAACAAGGTCGATTCTTGTCCTATTATGATTGGAGATTTTGAGCATTTGGCGGATCTTTATGTGTTAGAGATGGTTCCTTACGATGTAATATTAGGAATGGACTTGGTTATCTTCTAACTTTGTGCAATTGGATTGTGCGATAAGACAATCACTTTTGCAAAGCTAGGTCAATCTAAGGTAGTGGTGCGGGACTACATCTCGAAGTCTATTTGTAGAATCTTTCCTTAGCCATATTGAGGGTGAAGTAGTAGATAATGAGTCTCTCAGATTGCGAGTATACTAGTTGTGTCCGATTTTGCGGATTTGTTAGAGAGGTTCTGGATTACCTCCAAATAGGCAAGTAGAGTTCTCGCATCGAACTTCAACCAGTACGACACCAATTGCTCGTGCTCTTCTGAGAATGGCTCCAAAGGAAATGCGGGAGTTGAAGTCTCGATTGACCGGCTTTTAAGTCAAGGATTTATTCGACGGAGTTCTTCACCATGGGGTGCTCCAGTTTTATTTCGAAAAAGAAAGATGGTTCTTTACGATTGTGTGTTGACTCTGTGAACTGAACAAGGTCACGATAAGAAACAAGTATCCTTTACCTAGGATTAATGATATTTTTGACCAGTTGAAAGGGGCTATATGGTTTTCAAAGATCGATTTGCGATCTATGGCTATCATCGGCTTCTTGTTAGAGAGCAAGATATTTCTAAGATCGCATTCCCGACTCGTTATGGTTCTTATGAGTTTCGGTGATGCCTTTTGGGCTTACGAATGCACTGCGGTTTTATGGACTTGATGAATCGAGTATTTAGAGATTTTCTTGATCGGTTCGTTATTGTTTTTATCGATGATATTCTTGTGTACTCTAAGACTGGGAACAACACATGGAACACTTACGCTTAGTGATGCAGACTTTAAAGAGATCATTTGGTTTTTGCAAAATTCTCGAAATGTGAATTTTGGCAACAATCGATTAAGTTTTTGGGGCATGTGATATCCGAATCCGGAGTTTCTCAGAGACCCTTCTAAGATTGAGGTGTTGAGTTGGAAACAACCTATAACGGTTTCGAGAGATTCGAAGTTTTCTTGGTTTAGCCGGATATTACCGAGTCGTTTCATTAAAGATTTTTCTCGTATTTGGGAACTCTTACTAGGCTAACTAAGAAGGGAGTATTGTTTGTTTGGGATTCTAAGTGTGAAGACGCTTTCGGGAGCTTAAGATTAAGCTTACTTGACTGCGATTTGACCTTACCAGAAGAAGGAAAGGCTCTAGTGGTTTTACACCGAGATGCCTCACTTCTAGGATTGGGATGTGTTTTGATGCAGGAAGGTAAGGTTATTGCTTATGCATCTAGGCAATTGCATGTTCATGAGAAGAATTATCCAACCCACGACTTGGAGTTGGCAGCGGTAGTTTTTGCTCTGAAGTTGTGGCGTCATTACTTGTATGGCGAGAGATTTGAGCTTTTCATTTGATCATAAGAGTCTCAAGTATCTATTTTCCCGAAGGATTTGAATATGAGACGGCGTCGATGGATGGAGCTCATCAATGATTATACTTTCGGCTTACAATATCACCCCGGTAAGGCGAATGTTGTAGTGATGCCTTGAGTCGAAAACCAAGGGGTTTGTTAGCTTTCATGATGGCGGAAGAGTGGAAGATGTTAGAGACAGTCGGCTGAGTTTTCTTAGACGTTAAGAATTCTTCTACTTCTCATGTATTTTGGGAAATCTTGTGGTACAACCTCGCACTTATTAGCCGTATTGTTCAGGCTCGATCCAAGGATGATTGGTGTGTGAAACTACTTGGATCTGGAGACTTAAGTGAAGATTTTGATGTTGGGATGGATGGTGGGCTTGATTCGAGGTCGGTTATGTATACCCGTGGGCCTTGATTGAGACATGAGGTATTAGATGGAGCTCACCGTAGTCGCTACACTATCCATCCTGGAGCTACAAAAATGTATAAGGATTTGCAGAGACAGATTTTGGTGGAAAAGTATGAAGCGAGATATTGCAGAATATGTTTCTAAATGCCAACATGTCAGCAAGTTAAGATTGAGCACCAAAAGCCAGCTGGAGAATTATAACCACTCCCAATACCAGAATGGAAATGGGAAAATATTTCCATGGATTTTATAGTTGGACTACTAGAGATCAAAGAGAGGACATGATTCTATTTGGGTAATAGTGGATCGGTTGACTAAGTCGGCACACTTTTACCAAAGTGCATACTACCTACAATGTGGATAGATTATGTAAGCTCTATGTAGAGAAGATTATGGTATTGCATGGAACGCCGGTCTCAATTATTTCTGATAGGGGTGCTCAATTCACATCCAAATTTTGGAGAAGCTTTCAGCAAGCTTTGGGTTCAAACTTGGATTTTAGTACTTCATTTCATCCTCAGACTGATGGTCAGACAGAGAGAGTTAATCAAATATTGGAGGATATGCTTCGAGCATGTGTGCTAGATTTCCAAGGAAAATGGGATGATTATTTACCATGGGTTAATTTGCTTACAATAATAGTTATCAGTCAGTATTGGTATGGCTCCTTTTGAAGCTCTTTATGGAAGACCTTGTCGTTCAGGCATGTTGGGTAGAAGTTGGTGAAAAGAGATTTTTGGGGCCCGATTTGGTTCAGCTCACTACGGAGAAGATCCTAGTGGTTAAGGATTGTCTTCACAAAGCTCGTAGAGTAGACACGAAAAGTTATGCGACAGGAAGCGTCGACCATTACCTCTTGAAGTCGGAGATGAGGTATTACTCAAGGTGTCTCCCATGAAAGGAGTAATGAGGTTTGGGAAGAAAGGTAAATTAGCTCCTAGATTTATTGGACCTTTTCCTATAACTAAGAAGATTGGAAATGTGGCATACCAGCTGGATTTACCACCGCAGTTGTCTGGAGTGCACAACGTATTTCATGTTTCCATGTTACGTAAACACTTAATGGATGATGAGCGAGCTCATAAAGCAGATCTTAGTGAGTTGGTTGTGAAACCAGATGCCACCTTTGAGGACAAGCCAATTCGTATTGTAGAGCAACAAGTAAGGCAATTACGGTCTCTGGCAATACCATTTGTCAAAGTGCAATGGAATCCAAAAGACGAGCGAGATGCTTCATGGGAGCGTGAGGATGTTATTCGTAGTTCTCACCCGCAACTTTTTAATAACGAGGTAAATGCGATTCGGGGACGGAATCCTTCTTTCTAGTGGGGTAGATTGTAATACCTCTAGATTCTATTTTCCTTCCGTATAGAAAAATAATAATAATAATAATTATACTAGAAAATAGAGTATCGGTCACTTTAGTTATTGGTAGGTACCCCGTATCAATTAAGGATATTTTGCTTAGTTGACCCTAAAATGTTGACTTAGTATTAATAAGTAAGGTTAGTGGAATTTGTTTATATTCATTCTTTCTACGAGAATAGGGTTACATTAGTGCGGCGATTTAAGCAGGGAAGATTTAGAAGAAAACCAGTAAAGGAAAAATGAAACAAGTGGTGTAGGTGGTAAGGATTTAATTAGTTTTGGTCAGTTCCTTCTTGATGATTTTGGCTTGTACTTACAGTTATGTATTGATTTCCCCTGTTTGTCGTTGTATTCATCAGTTAGGGCTTAATCCTTGAGGGAACTTTTGGCTAAAGGATCAATCAGGTTGCTCGTCGAAAGTTGAGGCAAGTTTGTTCGATTTTATTTGTCTCAGATAATGTAGAAGTGGAAAAGATCAAATATCTCGTGAACTCTTTTTGTTCTTGTATTCTTGTAGCGTATTTTTATTAGGGTCTAACCAAACTTCGTGATTTATCTTGGTTGTACGTGAGGAGAGTATATAGCTTTTGGATGAATGACGTATTGGCATGATATGAAGTTGGTTAATCTAGGTAGTTATGTGATGCCAAACGGTGGCTTGGAATGTGGTTAGGGTCTTTGTGTACCTAAACTATTGTGAAATATTAATTATTTGATGGATTAGAAGTGATGGGTACTCATTGGATTAACCATTTAAATCGGTCATAGTTTTTGCATGTTAGTTGTAATATTTTTGAATATACTGAACGTGGTGTAATCGATGGTAGTGGGAAATGTTTAAGGTTCCATAGGGAAACATTTTAGTCCATGTACAGATTCCATTAATCTATGGTGTCAACTTCAAATGCTTAGGTTTAAAAGGGGCGTTGAGCACTTTTGTTTGCCGGTGGATATTTTGAATGCCAGTCTTAGAGGAGGTTCGCAATATGCTTACCAATCAGTGGAAACTTAAAATGTAAGGAAATTTAAATCTGTTAGCATGAGAAATCATGACCTAGTGGAGATTTGTACTGGAACTTTACGTATCTTTGTTTTGTTTGTATGCAAGGAGTATGACACAAAGTGGTCGGCTATTGGATATTTCTTTGTGTGCCGTAATGTAAGGGACCTGTTCACTTAGCTACATATTTTTTGTTAGTTGTTGGAACAATGGTGGGTTCGAGGGTCTGATTACATTCTTAGAGTGATACGGTCGTTTGGGTTTCGTGGCTTTATGTAAGCCAATAAAGTAAATCAGTGAGCTAAATTTCATTTCTAAGAGGAAAGATGGCTCGGATGCGTTCCCTGGTATTGTATATATGTACTGATTATGTACAGCTGTATATACATGTATAAATTATGTGTTAGACGTTGCGGATATGTCCCGGACGAAATTAATGTGATTGCGGATAGGTTCTGGCATCGCATTGAGGTTTAGGATTTTACTTGAAATGAGTTTCTTTTAGTGTTATACCGTTAAGATTGTTGAATGAGAGACTTTAGGTTCTTATGCAGTGACTGTTCTACCTTTAATTAGTGTCAAGACCCTATATTCTTATATATTGGTTCATGATATATTTGTATACCATTTTTATACTCTTTTGCGGCTCGTGATTGAGCGAACTTGCTTGGAGTTTAACTCCCGTTGATTATCTTTTCAGGTGTTGTTAGGGATCGTGAAGGAGTTTGATTGATTCCAGTATCGTTAGATATTCCAGAAGATATCTAAGCGAGGGTGGATATCTACACTTCTTCTTTTATTTCATTTCCGCTACGTAGTTGTGAGGCAGTGGGGATATTTACTTTTGGGTAGACTTTATTATTTATTTATTTTTTATTTTGCTAGTTTTTTTTTAAAGGTGGATTATATTAATGAAGTCAAGAACACCATTTTTTATTTGACATCGTTATTTTCGTTAAGAAATAAAAATCCTTTCTGCATATCCAATTGTAATGGAACTGTGTTCCTAGTTTTATGTGGGTTATGTACCTTGTTGCGGGAAATTAATAGCATACTTTCTATTTAATCATCGGTCGGGGTTATATGGAAAGTAGGGTTGTTACAAAGCCCCAACAACGTACTACTACATTAATTTAACATGTTGATGTTTTATCCTACCAGCGTGCCTCATGAGGAACCTAGCCAAGGGAGCGAAGCGGATATGGGGCTGAGATTATGTCGCAAGGGGGGCAAGCTAACTCTACCTTCCATGTTAAATTCTGCAATATTGTGTTATTGGGGACTCGAACCTGGGACCTCCTGGAACGCATCAACGTTTATTCTTATTATTATTATTGTGGTTTCCTCTTTCAAGCACTTTTTTTTTTTACTCAAAAAGGGCAAGATATATTGAAAAAAATCAGCCTACCACCAAGAGAGTGGCAAGTTGATTGGAACAAAAGTACAAAAGAAACTCAATTTTAGTAGAGTTCCCTGAAGGAAAAATAGAAACAACATTAAGACATAATTGCTTCCCCGGTTGAGCAAAAGAACTCAATGAGTATCCTCGAAAATATCGGTTCCTACACACCAGTTGTATAAAAACACTTTCACACTTTGTCAATGATGGAATCCACACGTTTATATTTACCATTGAAACACCTTTCATTCCTTTCAATCAGATTGCCCACCAAATAGCAAATGGATACATATCCCAAATTCTTTTCCTTATAGTTGTTGGATTACCCTTTTTCTTCCTCCACTCCCAAATAGTGTTCCTTACACAATCTTGAAAAACCCAATTAAGGTTGTAAAACTTCGGGAAATAGTGCCACCTTTGCTCTAGTAGTATCACAATGTAGAAAAATGTGTTGGTTTGTTTCAGATGCTTTTTTACAAAGCAAACAACCATTAACTACATAAGAATTCTGTAGGAATCAAATGTAGGTGCGGACATTATAACATAAAGTCCATATGAAGAAGATTACCTTACTGTGGTATTTTTGGATTCCACACAGATTTATAAGGAAACATAATCAATCCTTCATCCTCAAGAGCTTTATAACTTGATGAGCCACGAAAAACCATTGTTTTGCCATCCAAATTCTTTGATCCCCGACCCCCATTAATGTTGATTGTTGGCAACAAATTTAGTAGAATAGCCACATCTTCCACTTGAGAGTCTTTCAAATTCTGCCAAAAGCCGTGATTCCAGCTACTGAACTAGATAAAACTAGTAATTCTTGAATTGTTGCATCTTTTTCCTAGTAATCTTGTATAGGGCGGGAAATAAGGACTTCAGAGATTTGTCCATTAACCCAATTATCCTTCCAAAACAAACACTGTCTCCACTATTTACTTGAATTGTAGAATTGGATTGAATAGCAACACTACTCTTCAAGATACCACACAACAAACTTTTTCCCACAGAACTATTAGTTTGATTAGGGAAGAAAGCTTTTTCATTACCTCCAAACTTGTCATTAACTACTTTCCTCCACAAAGCCTTCGCTCATTTCCATACCTCCATATCCACTTAGCATGTAAAGACTTATTCATGAGTCTTAACTTCTTGATACCAACCCCTCCTTTTTCTTTTGGCGGATGCTTGTCTTCCATGCCACCCAACTCCTTTTTGATTTTGTTTTAGAAGACCCCCATAAAAACTGCCTCATGATTTTATCCAATTGTTTCTCAAATGAACGGGCAAATTGAAACAAAGATAAATAGTAAACCGGAAGACGCGCAAAGCACACTCTTGATCAACATCAATCTTCCACCTTTAGAAAGGTACCTTCTTTGCAGGCACTTAGCTTCTTTAAATTTACGTATAATAACATCCCTGGACTCCTACTGATTTTGATTTACTACCCAGTGGAATACCCAAATATTTCATTGGGAAAGAAGCCAAGGCACAACCAAAAACTACAAGACATGCCTCAAGCATTTCTGATCACCAACTCTTACAATAGCACTTTTTTTAAAATTCACTTTCATGCCGTAAAACCAACTCAAAACTTAACGAATGTTCTTTAGATTTTGAACTTCCTCCACCTTATCATCTAAAAAAACTATCAAATCATCTCGCAAATTGTAGATGATGAATTCGATAGCATGTGGGAGTGGCTTAAAACCGTAAATCAGGTTCAAATTGGCAAAGACTTCCTCTTTCTATTAAAACTCCTTGATTTACATACGTTGCTTCATGAACCATATGGTTAGCAAAGCAAGTGGTCCCGCAACCATTCTTTTTTTCTATCATGAGAAATATTAAAATAATATTATTTTAATGTTTTTAGTGGTTGATCTTTCAACCAAAATTAAGAGTTTCAGTTAAACTCGAATTCTTCATAAAAGGATCAAACAATGCTCGATGGACCATCAGAAAATACAGACTTTGTCCGCGGACAGCATGACGACACGAGAATGCTAGCAGTGTAAAATAAATTATTGCACAACTCCATGTTTAAATCTAACCAAAATGTTGCCACATAAGTAGAGAAGAATATCTAACCCACTACTGTCTTTCGCCTTCGTATCTTCGAACGTACTCCCAGGTCTTTCAAAGAAACAAGACTACTCTTGTATGGAATCCCTTGAAAATTTGTTAGCCTCCTGTCTTCATTCATGTTCACAATCTTTTTAAACATTCCAGTTTCTTGATCATAACAACATAGATTCGAATTATTCACCCAAAATAGAACTTCATTTTTCTCTGTCATGGCAAATGGCTGATAGAGATCAAACGTGCTCTTGGATGGCCACTCTATAGAGAAGTTTTTACTCCAACTCCATGATTCATAATCCTTTTCTCTTGGCATGTAATGATTCTTATTCTCATTATTTCTGAATGACCATAAATCTACATGTTCACCACTTTGTTCGTGAACAACAAACAAGTGCCCTCCCAACACTTGGACTCGATAACAGGAATCCTTAAATTTCTCGAAACAAGGTGGTGGTGGGAGCACCCCAAACTCTTCTGCTTCTAAATCAAATGTCACAATCTTCCAATCCACATCGTCCATAAAATGTAGTGCTCCATTTGCCTGGACACCTGGTAACCATAATGTGTTCGTGATTTCTCCGACGTCTCTCCACCCAGTTTTATTATTATTCCCGAGAGTGTACACCTGGGCCCATCCCGCGGCACTACTTCTAGGGTAATCGCGCTTTTCAGTAGGGTACCAAATTCTCACGACCTTGTACTCGTTAGTTGAAGAAAGGTAACCAAATCCACTCACGATATAACCACCCTCTCTGTAAGTGCACTTATTTATCTCCATTGCCACGTGTACTAATGAATCCACGTGGAGGCCATTACTCAAAGGATGACACATAGGGGCATCCGTGGCACTTAGACAACGTGCCATTTGTCAAGACCGACGGTCGAGAAATGAAGGAGCACCCGAGATAGGTAGTCCCGCATAGTACCGGGGGATGGCTTTAACCCATCACGAGGTAAGATATGATCAACGGTCGAGGTAGTCCAACCCGACACGAGACGTGACAAGAGGAGGCGACACCACTCGGACGACCGAACCGCCCCAACCACCCGCATTTAATGCGCTCGCAGAACACGTGTCGGGCGACCAACGGAGGAAACGAAGGTTAACATAGAAGTCCGCGGACCCAGTAGAAGCCGGGATACAGTAGAAGCCGCGGGGTGACATAGAAGTCCGCGGACCACGCACGGAGTACAAGAAGATAAGATCTCAACAACTCATTGTCGGTGGACCCACCCAATCTAGCTATAAATATGTATACCCCCTCCACTGAGAGGGGATCGAAAGAGAGGGAGGAGAGAGAATAGGGAGAAGTAAGTGAGAGTTTTAGCTCAAGTGGTCGATGGCCACATGATCTTGTGATCATCTTTGTAACTGTTTATCTTATATGAAATCTCCTCGAGACTCTAGTTTATGCAACTAGTAACACGGAGGAGGTGTGGGGATTAGTTTTCCTAGTTGCTAGAGTTCTCCTTTATATAGTTTTCAAATCAGGTTTTGCAATCCAAGTTACCTTGGTAACAAAGCATTTAATATTCACCGTTAGATGAAAATCCTGATTCAACCAAGATAATGTCTTTCAACCGTTAGATCGAACTTAGCTTGTTACACACAAATGAAATATGCCCTTATTTAGGTTTATGAACCGTACCTAAACGTGCACACCATGTTGGTTCACAAATAGCTAACCGAGGTTAGCCATATGATTACTCTCATATCAACCTTATTCATCTTAACCATAACTAGTTCAAATGACTCAAATGAAACTAGTTCAAGAGTTGTTCAATTGTTATATTCTTATAGAATTATACAAGAACACAATTGAAGCAAAATCGGTTTGATTCACTCGAATCAATCATGAACATTATAGCCACGGTTTGCAAAGATTGCATTCCTTATTATATAAATGTTTATATTCATGTTCATAACCGATTTTATAACTTTAACCTTCAAGTATGCAAACGGGTACACATACTTGAAATACCCGGACTAAGATTGGGTTTCGCCAGTACGCAAACGGGTACGCGAACTTTCAATACCAGCAGAAATTCTCGGACATGAACCTGTATGCCAATACGCAAACGTGTACGCATACTTAGGTTCCCGGATTTCTCAAACCACCGGTACGCAAACAGGTGCGCATACTATGTTTCCCGGACATGGATTACATATGTGCAAGAGTGCACAACATGACATATCCAATAATGGTTAAGTGTGCTAAATTCTTATTTCAATCATTGAAACTTTCTTAGAGGATGGCAATAGTCGTTTTTCATATAATATTAGCATCAAAGCAATTTTCAAGCTATTGAAATAATCATAAAGAAACATTCCATGACAACACCAAATGATTGTATAACATAACCATGTAAGATGTTACTCAATAATTTTCACATGATATAAGATGAACTTGGTCGAAGCGAAAGCTTGCCAACACATATTTCGAGAAATATGTAAGCGAGATAAACTCAGCTCTAAATCTCAAATGTGTATATAAAATACTATATCGTAATACGACTTATGTCTCAATATAGGAGATAGAGTAGAAATAGACTTTCCAAGTGATAGATGAGTTTCAGTCTCCACATACCTTTTGTCGATGAAGTTCCACAAGCTCCCCTTAGTAGTTCTCTGTCTTCAAATGATGAACGCTGTGAAGTCTAAGCTCAACTACACAATCTATGTCCTAGTCCGAGATATCTATAAATAAGCTAGAAATCAAGACTTATAGTTTTGATCACTAACATTGACAAACATGCTTGAGATAGCAACGCATGCGAGTTTGACCGTGCAGTGCTCTAACATATATTTTTATGAGATAGTGAACATTTGAAGAACTCTCTTGAAACACATTTAGATTCATTTGATTATCTATCATGATTGATTGATCATCATATTTGATCTAGCAGTGTTAGATGAATGTGGCTAAGTTATAAGTGTTCATGTGGCTAACTTCGGTTAACTATTATTGAGCCAACAAGTATACATTCCTGGGTACGGTTCATACATATTTAAATATAGGTATATTTCGTTTATGTGTATCAAGCTAATACCATCTAACGGTGGAGATTGATTGCTTAGTTTCTAAGCAGACTTAGCTTGAATCTTAAATCATGAGTTCATCTAACGGTGAACATCAATTGCTTTGTTACTAAGCTATCTTAGCTTTGATTGTAAATAACACTGATTTGAAAGACTATATAAGGGAGAACTCTAGCATCTGGGAAACCTAATCCTGACACTCTAACATTTGGATGGGTTTCATCTTTTTGGTTACATCTCAGAAACAAAAATTAAGAGCAGTACAAACAGATTATTTCATGGTGAAGATTTAAAAATATTATTTTCTTTGAAAGATAAACGGTTAGGATTAAAACAACTAACTAAAATAAAAACAATAGTTATATTAGCGAAAACTATTTTTCTTACACTTTCAGTAAACCTCGGTATGAAAGACTCATCTATGTATGCTAGTTTTAACGTGAAATCATTCTGGATCTTCTATTATTCTTAATTAGGTACAACCCCTGCGATAATGGCATGACCACACCATCTAAACGTATTTCGAAACTATGAACATTCATCCGCGTATGAAATATGTAGGGGAAGATTCCTTTCAGTAAACCCCCTACATGAAAAACTCATTTATGTATATGCTAGTTTCAACGTGAAATCATTATGGATCTTCATTATTCGTAACTAGGTATAACCCTTGCCATAATGGCATGGACACACCGTCTATGCATGTTTCGAAACATGTGAATATGTATGGGAGAGTCCTATATATGCAAAACTTGAAATATTTGAGGGGAGATTCCTTAATTTGCTTGCAAAATTGTAAATATGCTATGAATCTGAATAATACTGTCAAATGACTCTCGCTGCAGTGCATCTTGAACCCGCAAATACAATAAAAAAAAAGAGGGTACCAAGTGTTAGAGCATAGCTCGGTTGAACTTACCAAGCGTTGGTATGTCAAGTTTGGTTGTCATATTTTAGTGACTCAAAACTCATCTAAATTCGCTTGATTATATACTAGATTCAACTTCGTTTAGCTTGGACTAAAAAGTCTAGGAATGTTGAGACATACAAGTATTACTACGAAGACCTGAAGAATGTGAAGAAGAAGTGATCTACAACGACAACATCATCCTTCCTCTTGAGGTTAGTAATACTGACTTAAACTGTTTCATTCCTAACGTATCTTTCAAGTCGTGCTATATTGAAAACATAAATGCGAAGCTGTATAACTGTATATATTGTACGATACTCTAGTGATGTGACATGGTCATATTTGTATGATCATAGTATTAGGGAATTAGACTACGAAGTATAACACTTATCTTTTGAACTTCGTAGATTTGACATCGACATAATATTGTATATACTGTTATAATTATGTGAATGTGTTATGCTGAAGATTTCATCCTAGGAAACAATGTTTTACATCTGTTTAAAGGAAGTACATTCATGAACTTATTTTATGAATCGAAAGGGAAATCGCTAGGCTTATTGGTATGGCTATTCATTGCAAATCTTTGGATTACCAATATGTGTTAGATGGTAGAGTCGATCATAAATTTGTTATGTATCTTGGTATAACTAATCACAATGCGTGACTTATGATTTGGTATGACTAGTTTTTATTAATTGGTGTAACTGATCCTAAGTAATCACCATGAGATGGTATGATCGATATTTGTAATTGGTGTGACTGATCCTAGTAATTGGTGTGACCGATCACATAGTGTTGTGTAATCAATCCTTGTAATTGGTGTAACAGTCTGGTAATCGGTGTAACCGATCTCAATTGGTGTAACCGATCTAGTATGCTTGGTGTGACCGATCACAAGCAATACCATGAGTATATGGTAACCGGTCCTGGTAATTGATGTAACTGATCCTTGTAACTGATATAACCGGTCCTGGTAACTTGTGTGACCGATCACAAGTATTTCCATATTGAGGTATAACTGATCCTAGTGATTGGTAGAACCGACTGAACCCATGTATGTGATTTGATATTTGATCAATCACATAGTAATCTTGGAATACAGGTGAACCAATTCTAAACTTGTTTGGAAGTGTGGTATAACCGATTCCAAGAATGTAAATCCATGTAAATATGAATAAGGATTTACAATGAGAAGATGTCAACATACTTTGAACATGTACAGTAACTCTTATCATTTATTGTTCAAAGATATTCCTTAGTACTCAAGGAGATCCTGTGCCGAAATAAATTGAGAATCTTTTAATTAAGGTTTTTGGTTTTATATGCTTTAATTACCATTCCTTTAATTCTCTTCTTCTTCACTTAATTTCTTCAGGTCTTCGGAGTAAAACTTGTATGTCTTCACATTATTAGACTTTCTAGTCTAACCTAAACGAAGTTGACTTTAGTATGCAATCAAGCGACTTTAGATGACTTTTGAGTCACTAAAATATGACAACCAAAGTTTACATACCAACGCTTGGTGAGTTCAACCGAGATATTCTCTAACAGTTTATGAGCATCTTCTTAGTTCGATACTGGGTAGGTATGTATAGAGTACACAGTTCGTGAACTCAGGCTATAAGGATACGCCTACTGGGTATATGTACCCTTAGTCATTCACGAACTCATGACCTTAGGGTACGCTTACTAGGTATGGATACCCCCCCCCCCCCAATTAATGAACTCAAAACTTTAGGGTGTGCAAACTGGGTGCGTACCTACTTTGTTTCGGAACTCAGATCACTAGGGTACACGTACTGGGTATGCGCACCTACCTTATGTCTAGAATTTCAGTATTTCTGAAAACTCTCTTTAAAAAATTTATAACGTTCCCAATCACCATAGTTAATGATTATCATTTCTTGGGGAATTTCCAAATGTTCAACTTGAAACAAAAATAGTTCATGAATAATAAATTATTCATAACCAAGACTATTAAGGATATATGAATATCCATTGCTTGGATCATATTTCAAGAGATTTATCAAGACAAGCTTGACTCAAAATTTCTTCTTTTTAATATAAAAATCAATAAAATTACAAGAAATAGTCTCTTAAAGATAAAATGGTAAATGTTATGAGCAAATAGGATGGTCTAGTCTTCACATACCTCTTTGTAGATGAAGTTCTTCAAATGTCTTTGTTTGATCATCAGTCTTCAATATTTAAGGGTTATTCAGTGATGTCTGATACTCAACTACCATACTCTAATCCTAGTCCAAGACTTGACTTTAATATACTAGAAATCAAGATATAGTTTTGTGCATCTAACATTGACAACAAACTTGAGATAACAAAACTTGCGAGTTGGACCGAGCAATGCTCTAACAGATAAGACTATATATATATATGAAAACAAGTTTAAACGGCTCTATCCTTCTAGTACAACAAGACATATCTTCATAACTTCAATGTGGAGAATGTTTAGGCTTTAAAGTGTGGTAATAAATGGATTTCTCCTTACTTACTGTAGTAGAAAAATATCTACATGACGTGGCGCAAGATTAGAGCCTAAAAAGACGAGGATACCCAAATACACCACAATGTTTTTATTTCAACCTATAAGTCTGATACCAAGTGTGATCGTCTATGGACAAAGTCGAGACAATACGATAACTTGATATTCACTTGATAACAGTTACGGTCCAAAACAGATTTACTATAGGATTAATATCAACTGATTTGGAATTAACGTACAAGTGCAATTTACTTTAATTATAATAAAACGATTATATATAATGCGGAAAAGTAGAGTAAATGGCACAGCAAGATTTTGTTAACGAGGAAACTGCAAATGCAGAAAAACCCCAGGACCTAGTTCTGTTTTGAATACTCTCAGAATTAATCCGCTATACAAAATCTAAACCAACTTCGTATAGTTGAGACCAAGCAGACTACCCCTAGCTACTTAGTTCCATCATTATCCCTACTCCTTCGAATTCTAGAGTCACACACGTGAATAGCAAGTCCTTCGGATCGTATTCCAAACAACAAAGGAAGAATATGTTTGGTAACCACTCTAATCAATCTTGTTACAAGATATAGATGAGTCGTTGACAAAAGCTCTTTCGTTTAATCTAATAAAATCCTTTGTCTGGTTAGATCAATCTAACTTTAACTACCAAAATAGTCAAGTATAGATTCACACTCAATCATATACATCTCAAACAGAAATATAGAGAGTGTCGGTCTCACGCAACTAATCAATCGGATTTATCAAAGATAAATCGATTCTAGTTGGATCCCAGCCGATCAAGGTTTGTGCACTAAATCCACAAGATACGAAAACTTATAAGAAATCTTATTCGTCTTCAAATCTTCTTTTATCTTCAAAACCTGCAAAACACCACTTGAATCTCTTGTGATCAATCACGCACAGAACACAGTCTGTTAACAATGGATTATCACAAGATGTGTTTAGATCTAACAACAGTTCTAAAGATCCCGTCGATACTTTAATCTAGTTAAGTTGTCATTTCCCATGTCCTGTGCCAATACGGCTCATATTGCCAAGATGGTGGATGTCGTGTATAGGTGTAGAGGAACTCATTTTATTAATGGCCTAAAGACCTGCGGACTTACCAAACACTAACTTTCTGGAATGCTGAGCATTGTGCATCCCCCCATGTGAACATGGCATCTTTCCTTAGCATAGGTAAGAACGCGGATAATATCTAGGAGAGTCCAGGTATATATAAAACGCCTTATGTAGGATATCCTATCAATGAACGCATTTGTTGGCGATGCCATGGTTGTGATGGCTTCGACTTTGTCTGGGTCCACTTGAATCCCTTTGTTGCTTACCACGAAACCCAAAAAATTCCTAGACGCTACTCCGAAAGCGCATTTGAGGGGATTCATTTTGAGCTTGAACTTGCGACATCGTTCAAAAATGTTTCTCAGGTGTGTTATGTGATCTTCCGAGGTCCGCGATTTCACCACTATGTCATCCACATACACTACCATTTAGTGCAACAAATCATGAAAGATCGATGTCATAGCGCGTTGGAAGGTGGCGCCTGCGTTTTTAGGCCTTACAACATCACGACATAGTAAAAATTTCCGTTAGGGGCGCGGTCTTCATCGCGTCTAGTGTTGTCATTCTTATCTAATTATACCCGCTGAAGCAATCCATGAAAGAGAATCTTTTGTTACCCCCTGATACGTCCACCGTCATGTCGATGTTGGGCGGTGAGAACTCGTCTTTAGAGCACCCCCGATTGAGGTCTCGGTAGTCTATACAACACCTGATTTTTCCATTATTTTTCTTCACATGCAAAATATTAACTAGACAAGTCGGGTGCTGTATAGGCTTGATGAATTTATCTTCCAATAATCGTTCCACCTCCTATTTAATTGAGAGAGTTGTCGCCCTTGGGAACTCGCGTTCCTTTATTTTACTGGCCTGAACTCGACTGAAACACTAAGGTTGTGGGCAACGAGACTGCTGTCGAGCCCGGACATCTCATTATAGCTGCATGCGAAAACATCTTTGTTAACGAGGAACCGCAAATGTAGAAAAACCCCAGGACTTAGTCCAATTTTGAATATTCTCATAATTAAGACGCTATACAAAGAACAAAAGCCGACTTCGTATAGTTGAGACCATTTAAACTACCCCTAGTTACTTAGTTCCCTCAGTATCGCCGCGTCTTCGACCTTTTGGTCACATACGTGAATCTCAAGATAGAAATCACTATCTCAAGTTGCTTTACCAAGTAAAGTCTTTATGTACTCAACTTTTCTAAATCATATTCCAAACAGTAAAGGAATAAATCTGTTTGGTAACCAGTCACTTCAATAATCTTTAGAATAAATATTTGTTGAGTTGTTGACAAAGGCTCTTATGTTTAATCTAATAAACTCCTTTGTCGGGTAAGATCAATCCAAATCAATAACCTAGATTCGGATTTAGATATTGAAAAATACTACCAAATGATATTTTCCGATCTAAATTACTTTATGATCAAATCTATCAAAAGATAAACCGGATCTAATGTGTGCACAAATCACGAGATACGAAAACTAATAAGAAAACCTTCTTCGTCCTCAAATATTCAATTACCTTCTTAAATAACCTGCACAACACAAAATTGAATCCTCTTGTGATCAATCACGCACATAATGGAATCTGTTAACATTGGATTATCACAAGATGTCTTTAGATTTAAAAACAGTTCTAAAGATCCCGTCGATACTTTGATCTAGTTTCAATGACCTTATGTCAGAAGAGAAGGCTCTCAAGAATAATCAAACTAGGTGCAATAAAGTTTCAACAACCGTTAGTCAATCAAATGAATAATAAAAAACTAAAATAACAAAGCAATTATCTAGTTTCCCACCAACGGTACTCGTAGAGCTTCTTGATCCCACATAAGTCTTTAAACGAGTGGTCATAAAAGATATTGCCTGATTAGGTTACTTTCCTCTCCGGATAGACGGCTCCACCGAAAACAACACAAATGAAGTTTGCCTGGCTCTTTGGATAGTTAGCAAGAAATTCAAACTCAAGTACTTATAGACCAAGTTTGTTTGGACAACAAGGAAATTCCAAAACCGAAAATATTTTCAAGACATGCAATAAAGTACCGGATTTCGGTTTTCCTATTTCCAATAAATGTCGAACAATTAGAGGATTTCTATTATTAGTTTAGCACATTAACTAATAATCCTTTTCTAGAATATATACTTTAATTGTTAGTAGTTAAAATATTTAAAATTGAAAATCATAATTAAATGGTTTTCAACATTTCGGTTTGGGATCACCTTGTGTATCAAGGAATATATTTGAACAATTAATGATAAGAGTTATGCACAGGTTCAAATAATGTTGACATCTAGAAGTTTCCTATCTTAGCAAATCCTAATTTCAAATTCACGTACAACATAAAGAAATATGTGAATATTGGAAACTCGGTTTTGCTTTTGAGACTGATTATACCATGACTCCTAAACTAAGTTAGGACCGGTTATAACATGACTCCCAAAATAAGTTATGACCGGTTATACATTGCTTCCCAGTATTATTTAGGATCGGTTATATCATGTCACTAGATATAGGTTATGCCTGGTTATACCATGCTTCCTAAAACTAGTTAGGATACCTTGTCACACTATATAGACTATGACCGATTCTATCATGATTCTCAACATAAGTTAAGATTGGTTCTACCTTGTCATCTTGCATTGGTCATCCAAATATTATTCAATGAAGAACCGGACCAACACACTTATGATTTTCCTTTCGATTATGAAGCAAGTTTATACATCTACTTCCTTGAACCAATGTAATAATACATAGTTTCCTAGGATGAATTACACCTATATCCACACATAATCAAATAACTATATACATAGATTATGTTGATGTCGTATTTACGAAGTTCAAAAGATAAACGTTATACTACGTAATTCAATATAATTCCTTGACACTTTGATCATAATAATATGGCCAAGTCTAATCACTAGAGTGTTACAAATATAGCTTCGCATGTTATGTTTTCAATATAAAGCGACTTGAAAGATACTTTTGGAATGGAAACAAGTCAATTCAGTATTACTAACCTCAAGTGGAAGGATGATGTCTTCATTGAAGTCATTACTTCTTCACATTATTCAGGTCTTCAAAGTAATACTAGTAAGTCTCAACACTACTAGACTTTCTAGTCTAACCTGAACAAAGTTGACTCTAGTAATTAATCAAGCGACGACTTTATATGAGTTTTGATTCTAAAATATGACAACCAAACTTGACATACCAACGCTTGGTGGGTTCAACCGAGCTATGCTCTAACACTCTCCATATGTTTGATAGATGGTGTTAGATGTTTGGGATGTTACACTCACTTTACAATTTAAGAAGTTTGATAAGTGGAGATGATATTAAACTCTGGCAAGCTCTTCAATTATAGATTATTTTTGAATCTGTGAGATAGCAGAACCTATAGCTACGCCTTTGAATCTTTGATGGAGATTCCATTTTAAGAATAATTTTATTGCTAGTGGAAATCGGTGAAGTGATACGATGTCAATGAATTAAGAAGCACAGTTAAGAATCTAAGATTAACTGAACCAACAACACAAAACAAGACCAACCCATAAAATTTATGCATTTTTTTTAGTATCGGATTAAAAAATATATTTGAATCTGTGAGATATCAGAACTTATAGCTACACATTTGAATTAGATTCCCCTTGTTTTCGCCAACAAAAGAATAACTTCATTGCTAATGGAAATTAGTGAAGTTATTTGTCGTTGATGGGTTAAGAAACATAATTAAGAATCTAAGATTCGCTGAACCAACAACACAAAACAAGACCAACCCATAAATTCATGAAAGAAAAATTTAACATCAAAATAAAAAATATTAGAATAACTTTATTGCTGATGGAAATTAGTAAAGTGATATGTTGTCAATTAATTAAGAAGCACGATTAAGAATCTAAGATCTACTGAACCATCTGCAGAAAACAAGACCAACCCATAAAGTTCATGAACAAAAAGAATTCATGAACAACAAATTTAGCATCAGAATAAAAAAATATTTTTAGCTTCACCTTTTCGCCTAAGTTTGAATTGGAGACCTTCGGTGTATTAGACTGATGTGATAACCAACTACATCATGAAACCATTTGTCGCCCAATTCACATAATCAAGATTATTATTCCAAGTTCTTCTATAACCAACTATATCACAAAACCATGTGATGCCTAATTCGCATAAACAACATGATTCTTCCTACATTTCTTGCATGCTTAATTCACCACTCATTTTCTATTTTCCAATTTCTTACCATGTACAAATGAACTTCTCACCTTGTACAAATGAACTAACGACTTAGCAATCCCATGTCTTCCAAAGTCTTCATGTTTGTGTTACATCTGATATATAAAGTGTGCACCCCATGAAATAAGGATGAGTACTAATGGTGGAGAAGTTGCTAGAAAAGACAAAACCAATCGACATGTGCGAAGATGTTCGGAAACAATCCTGCTAGACTGACCTTAGAGCATCCACAATCACGACCATAATTGGGGACTATATCCAAATTTGGTCTGAAATGGAAGCGTAGTGGAACTGACTAAAAGTATATTTGGTCTGGATTTTTAGGGTTTGGGACTAAATTTAGTATCCGGCCGAGACTACAACTAAATCTAATGGGGCGTAGGTATAACGAGCGTTTCAAGTTAGGTGTGAGTATAACAAGCGTCTAGGACTAGGCATGAGTATATTGAGCGTTTGAGAGGGAGCGTTAATACAAAGAGCGTTTGAGTGGGATGGTGATACAAAGAGCGTTTGAGTGGAACGGTGATACAAAGTCCGCCAAACCAAACGTTCATTATAAGTTCGCTTGATATCATACGGTCATTATAAGTGCGCTTGACATGAAGAGTATGATCCCACTTTCCCAAACGAGCTTAATACATCCGCTTGACCTTTGTACGTTAATTTGTTTAACGTCTCACACTAGGCGTTCACTATAGCCACACCCCACACCGTGCGTCAATAATACGTACGCCCCACACCACGCGAGCACTACAACCACGCCTAAGTTTGAGGCGTTTATTATACTTGCGCTCAATATCAGACATTCAATATACATTCGTCGGACTAAATTTTAGTCTACTACCACTGCGGTTCACCTTCAAAAAAGCCAATTTTTTTTGGCATTTGGTCTGGCATTTGATCTTTAGTCCTGTTCATGACTGTGGATGCTCTTAGGTTTCCCCACGGATTTGCAAAGGCTAGCTTTTTGGGAATCGAGTCCAACTCCGCTTTTATTCAGGACAAATGGTCGGACCCAACCAGAAATGAGTGACCTCTCTTTGGCAAATTATCCACACATCCGTTTTTTTTTATAAGAAAACTTTTATTTATTTAGAGGGAAGTTTATATTACATATGATGGGTTCTAATATGAGATTAGTCCTTTCTAGGAGATTAGTTCTTTCACAGATGTTCATATTCTCCGTAGAGAAATATTTAATTCTCCTACATCGCACTTTCTTAGCAAGCCTATCTTCAAAGTTCACAAACTTTCTAGTTTTAAACATAAAGGAAACCGTAAAACTAGCTGTAATTCGTTAGGACACATCCGTTAGCATACGAGTAACCCTTAGAGTTTCTCCAATGGCATGTGTGTGGAGATAAATGTCAAAATCCACCTAGGATACACATCCATTTTCTCTAAAATCATTCTCCAACCATTAAACCAATGTATAGATGACTTTGGGTATATAATGTCAAGGAGAATGTCAAGTTTTAGACATTCCCCTTGACATTGTCTACCATCCTAGTCAGCTTTTAATTAATTGAATTGACTTTAATATATTAACTAACCATTTTTAGCTTTAGCAAAATCTTAATTATGGAAAATAAAAATTATACTAATTAAATGAAGATGTTACGTGCAATACCATTGGAGATGGATTTTTTTTTCTCCCTAATTTTAAGGAAAAACATATTGGGGATGTCTTATTTGTGTTGCCACATAGGAAGCACACACAATGACCATTGGAGAAGCTCTTATATCCCTGGCCCCTACATATGTGCATGGAGTGCACAAAATCGGACGATAGACTACAAATCCCTTAACGTATGAGCAGAGTGTGTATATCAAAGCCTTCTGAATCAGTAATATGGGTATCACGTCAGTCAGATTTTGCACAGAGCCTGCTCATTAAAATTCCCCGAAAAGAATCTGTTACACTTACCGTATGAAGAAGTTATCTCCTGGATCACCATCCTCTTCCTCTTCAAGGTATTCTCATTTTTACTTAGTTTTTCTGTAAATTGTTAAATTTCCTTAGTTTCGTATGGAGAAAACTCAACCTCAATTTTATACAATTTACCGTCAGATCTATCCATATCTTAGGTCTGCAAATTGATTCATTTGAATTTCTAAGTGTTGATCCACTGAAAACGATCTAGCTTGCACATAACTTGAAAATCCTAAGGTATTCTGCGCCCTTTTAAGACATGCAATTCATTGAATTACAGAGAAATTGAGGCAAATTTGAATGCATCTCTAGCAATTTGGGAGAAGTATTGGGTTAATATTGTTGTGTGTTAGGACATGATGGAGGTGAAATATAAAGTGAAATTCACCTCACCAAATAGATGTATTGGTTCTCTTTGGAACAATCATAGAGGATGAATACTGATTTTCAACATAACCCAAAACTGTTCCGAAATCTTAGATGTAATGGATATTAGGAATGTAGAAAAGGTACCTTAGTTGATGGTTAAAGGATTTGGCAAAATACTTTAGACCGCCAGAACATCGAAAGTCCTAAACCATATAAGAGGGGTGAATCAAAGTATACAGTTTATGTACAGTTGAATGTACGATCAACCAAGGAAGTTATTTCTTTGTAAAACCCACTTGTGAAAAGATAAAGGTTTTTAAGTTATCTGTGAAAAGCGGATCGAAGAAGCAAAAACTGTCTAGAATTGATTGATTAAACGATTTTGTATATCCTAGAAGAGAACTGAACTATATACTGTGCATGCTTCAACTGTTACGTTACATGTATTGTTATCTTGAGTTTCTTAGATGTACATTGAGCGGTTATCATTAAAATGTTTCAGAATGTCATGTAATCTTCTATCATTTGCTTCTTTCGTAGCTAATGAGAAAACCTTCGTCGGATTGAAGTACACAGAACAGGCGAGGATATTACATTGCTGAAACAAGGACTGCTCTTGAAAAGGTCACAAAGGAGAACACCATTGGTCACCATCTTGCTGACTGTGTGTGCTTGATAGATTGCCCACCTGTTATCTCATAGCAAACACTCAGAATGGTATGCTAAAAGTTCAATTGTTACTGTTGAGTCAGTATAGGAGTTCAATTTTTATTTCATTTTGTTCTTGAAAGTTCAGCTTTAAAATGCGACCAGATAAAGTAAACAATCACATTATAATCCGCATTTCCTTTGCAAAAACAATATTCTAATGTGTGTGTATATACGTGGATTCACCTTTTTTCTATGCCTTGCTGATTGGTTTCTTCGGGAATAGTTCAAGGACACATAATAATTTGGTTAAAACCAAGTTCAAGAAAATAAAGACTCTTAAACTAGGGTAGCTTCATAAGTTCCTATCTTTCATAATAAATGCAGTTATCACAAAATTAGCTCATAAATTGTAAATTCCGAGGCAGGTATACCATTCGAGTTTTGTTGATGATGAAGGTATCACTAAAGCTTGTGGATGTCCTCTACTTCCATTAAAAAGCCATATCAAGGGTCCTGCTCCCGTCTCAGATCAAGGTTGTCGCTATTCATGTATCTATATTTACGGTATTCTGCAAATAATGAGAGGAATCATTCATATTTTGTAACTAAACCTCAGCACCACTGTATCTTCCCCCAATTCATTTATCATTAACGGCTTTCTTGTTGTTGCGGTTGTTGTTGTGCAGAAACTGACATTGTCGACGAAGCAATCACATTCTTTCGTGCCAATGTATTCTTCAGAAACTTTGATATAAAGAGCTCAGCGGACAAACTGCTTATATATTTGACATTTTACATAAATGTGGCTCTGAAAAGACTTGAGGGGTGCAGAACCTTGGCAGGAGGAACGAAGGCCATCATAAACTTGGGTCTTGAGGATGTCCCTGTGCCTGGGGAGGCAGGTTTTCCCTTTGCAGGCCTTTTTCCTCTTCCTCAATCTGACGAAGAAGCAGGTAAAAATGACTTACCCACCTTGTACTTTAACAAAATTTATCTGTCTTATCCATAAGAAGGTTCCCACTATTTGTTTTTCTGAAAGTTTCCTCCAAGTTTAGAACAAACGATTCCGACCCTTTATGGCAATCACTTGGTCAGTTACAACCACCCCTGTCTGAGGACTTGGTTAATGAGTGTCTTATAGTTGTTCTGTCGCTGCAGTAAAGGGTCGGGATCATTTTTGTTGAGGGGGTCTAAAACCTAGCTTCCAAAGATTTGATTTCTTTGTACATTTGTATGAGACAATATTGATTGTGAGTTGTTGCATGAAATGAATGCAGAGCTATTCAGGAACTATCTAAAGCAAATAAGAGAAGAAACCAGTGGAAGACTGTTGGGTGTTGCATACAGACCTAATGGGACGCCAAATAAATGGTGGATAGCATTCGCCAAGAGGAAATTCATGAACATTATTGTTCCCCAACATTAATTTTTTAATTTATCTTTTGTAAAACGAAATAAATTGGGTTAGTCTTTGTAATAAGTCCCAATTTTTATGCACAGTAAAATTCCGTGATTGACTTGGAAATTGTAGCTGATTTTTATTCTGTAGTTGTTATGTAATCCAAATACTGTAAAGAAAAAAAGAAATGTATGTTGAGATCAAGTGCTTGTGCATACCCAGCAGCAGCATTGCTTAAATTGTCTCTTTATTCTGTGTGTAGTGTGTACTATTAGCTGTAGGACTGGAAATACGTGGTAAGGGATTTCTATGTGATAATCATATTCAACTTAGCGTCCTATTTATATCACTGTCCGCTGTAATAATAACAATCCTGGTAAAGGGGCGGAGGAATCGGTAGAGGGGCGGCATGTGTGATAGCAATGTCCCTTTTATTGGTTAGGGGGTGTCTATAGGGGGTGTAGTTTTACTAAATTACCCTTTTCACCTGAAATGGTCTAATTTACCCTTGTTCTTTTGATTGAAAAGACTGAATTGTCCTCCATCATATAAACCTAATTAGGATGAGAATCAAAATCAGTTCTTTTTTTGTTTCATCTTCTCCACTCCCATTGTAACTTAGTAAACACCACCTCCATTAAAGTTTGAAAATTCATCGTCTTCGATTAATCGGCGATTCGCAAAATTGATAATCGTTGATTGAAGTCTACATTATAGATGACGAATAAGAAGAAAGTTGACGAAGATTGTAGCGATTCTAATCGAGCAAATGTTCCATTAGGTGAAGAACATCAATCCCCAACTTCAAACCCCTCCCTTAGGAGAAATCGCTTGGAATGACATACATGAGGTATGTTTTGCGGAACCCATTTAGGGTTTAGTTTAATATCTTCGTTTTAATTTCAACTTCTATCAAAAATTAGGGTTTTAGGTGAAAAATCAAGTTTCCATATCTGGGTTTTTATTAGTTACGGTTGCAATTTGTTCCATTATGAAGCCGTATGTAATGCTTTTGATGGTGATACGGTTTGTAACAATTGAAATTACTGAAATACCAACCGTATGTTCTTAGGTTTCGAGTTTTTTTATCCAGTTTCGGTTGATAACTTACACGGAATTACCAACCGATTTTTTCTCTGCATGTTAATTTTTTTTGCTTACGGTGCCTATTTTTTGTTAGTTACCAACCGTGTATTAGGTACGGTTCATAATGGAATGCATTTGTAACCGTATAATATCCTGTCTTTGAAAACCTTGTGTCAAGTATTGTTACGGTTGATAACGATAAGAAAGTTACCAACCGTGTACTAGGGACGGTTCATAATTGTGTACATTTGCAACCGTATATTGTCCTGTGTTTGAATTTTTTTTGTCAAGTATTGGTACGGTTTATAACGATAAGAAAGTTACCAACCGATTCTATATACGGTTTGTTTAATTGTTTTGTTACGAACCGTATCCTTGATCTGGTTTTGAAACGGTTGTAAAGTTACAAACCGTATATTGCTTTGGTCACATTTTTTTGGTTTGTTTGTTGCATTTTGTTTGTTCGGCCCTTAGGAATTCATTCAAATTATTACTTGTGTAGGAATCGATAGGGTGAAGAAAAAGAGAGGGAATAACTTAACTAGATTGATCACACACCCACCCCTCGCGGTGACAAGCATTTAGGGGTAGATCATAGAGGTGTCCCCAAGAATGCGAAGAAGAAGAAGAATCAATTTGAGATTAGGCTTAGAGAACCATCTGTGGGTAACTCTGGTGTTGAATTAGAAGGAGCTGAACCTAATGATCAAGAAATTGAAGAGGTAGGAGTTGAAAAGAACACGGGAAGAAGATGATGATAATGAAGAGGAAGAAGAGGAGGATGAAGAAGAAGGAAATGGCGAAGAAGAGGAGGATGAAGAAGGAAATGGTGAAGATGAGGAAGAGGAAGAGGAAGAAGATAATGAAGATGAGGAAGAGGAACCAAATGATGAAGATGAGGAAGAGGAAGCAAATGATGAAGAAGGAGTACAAAACAAGGGGAAAGAAATTGTTTAGCTTCTGACTCCGGCTCGACTCACTTAAACCAAGGAAAGAAAAGAAGCGAGAAAGGAACTCGCACCAAAAGGGTTGCATATTCCTAAAGGAAAAGACCTGTTGTTGCCAAGGAAGAAGAATAAAAGACCTTGGGGTGAGGCACAGATAAGTCATCAATCTTATTTGGTTATACCAATTCTGGGCTTCAAAAGTATGAAACTAGGGTATGTTTCTCTTAACACATTGTTTTGTTTTAAGTTATTTCGTTTTTTTTTTTGTTTGTTTTTTTTTTTTTTTTGTTTTTATGCACATCCTCATTAATCTCGGTTTAACAAAATATTTTTAAGGATCATGCAAGGGCGATCAAATTGGTCAAGCATCAAAGAGCTAGTCATTGGATATTAGGCGAAGAATGTGGTGATGTTCGTAGTCTAGCATCAAAATATCTTTTGTATTCATGTCCCAATTGCTTAAATTGTTTTATATTTTTCTAGGCTTGGGTGTATGACCACTTTCCGAGCTTGAGACCTCCTACTGAATGGGAAGAAGATGATGATAGACCTACGGGAAAGAAGTTTATGTTCCTTTGGTAGACAAAAAAGGAACAAAGAAAAGAGGCTCATTCAAGTGAGGAGGAAATAGATGCTTTCACGGTTGAAGATGTTATCTTTGACCCTTATTTGAGGATTCAAAATGGAGTTGATGTTCGTCGGTTCACACATACCTCGGGCTACAACGGACCATTGTATCATGCCACGAGGTTATGTTATGACCAATCCTCGTCGAACTCTACGCCAAATTGCTCATATTCAAGAAAAGGTCGTTAGGGAAAACTTCAAATTATCCAAGGATGGATCCGAGACAAGAGGCCCCACCATTGTACTCAACTACAGCCCAACTCCGACGATTGATGTTTGGAACAACCGCCATCAACGAGAATACCAACTCCAAGCGGAGAGGCAACGGCTTGTAACAACACGAAAGAAGTTGTTGATGATTACATAGAATGGTATTATCATTTTGGTCATCCACATGTGATTAATAATGATCCAGGAGGCCCAACCACTTATTCAAAAGGCAATAGAAAAAAGGAAGGCTGCCGAGGAGAGCAAAGAGACAAAGGGACTATTTGGTATGACTTGGAGGAAACTATATTTCATGACGGTACGTAACTTTGTTATCCTCATGACTTGGAATTTAGTTCTAATTTATATTTCTTGATTTATGGAATAATCTCTTAAGACTCTTTTTAATGTGTTAATAGAAAGAGCGAGGACAACGGTTGGCAAATAACATGACTTCATGCATCGTGCTAATGGTGTGATTAACGCTCCTCAACAAAGGACCTTACAAGAGCAAATAAGGAACATGCATGATCCAACCAGGAAAGAATCGTACGAGGGTTGGTCACCGAAGAAAGATGTTTAAAGAGGGGCAGAAAGTCCATTGGAGGTGCGGGTACTAGCCATATTCGGTCGTCATCCAAAGCGCGAAGAGACGCATGGTGTGGGTACTAGCCAAAGAGGTGGTCGTGGTCGCGGTGGTCGTGGTCCCGGTGGTCGCCGTGATGGTCCTCGCACTCGTGGTGGTGGTACCACCAACAAAAGAGCTCGTGGTCCTCGTGGTTAATTATGGTTATGTGACATTTAATAGCAGGACAACTTCTTATTTCTTAGCTTTGTGTGGTTGTTTTTAGTTTATGGATATTAACAAGAACTAATGATTGTGTGGTTAGTTTTTAGCTTATGGATATTATCACAAACATGTTATGAATTGTGTGGTTATGGATTTTAGCTTATGAATTACTTGGAATGAATTAACATGTTATCAACTTGTGTGGTTAGTTACTAGGAATGAATTAAAATTGAGTTTTTTTGAAGTTATTATATGTGTTACGGTTGGTAACAAACGGAGACTTAGAAACCGTACACTAGACACGGTTGATCACGCAAATCTTTAACAAACCGTACGCTAGTTACGGTTTGTAATGCAAAAAGTTACAAACCGTACATTGCTCAGAACTTCCAAATTTAGAGAGCTCATACTTACGGTTGGTAACAAACGGCGAATTAGAAACCGTACACTAGACACGGTTGATCACGCAAATCTTTAACAAACCGTACGCTAGTTACGGTGTGTGTAAGCAAGCAAAGTTACAAACCGTAAATTGCTCAGTAACTTCAGATTTAGAGAGCGCAATTTTACGGTTAGTAACTATAACTCTAAAGAACCGTAACTCGGTATAATTAAATTTTGCGAGTTACGGTGTGTAATTGTGCTTCCTTAAGGAATCGTAACTCCGGTATGCAATTTGTGCGGAGATCGGTTGGTAAATTGTCAATACTTACAAAACCGTAACTCGTTGAAAAATCAATTATCTAGTCTACGGTTTAAAATAATAATTTCATTACCAATAGCACCTTATTTATTTCTTGGGTTTTCATGAGTTTATCCTTGATTTGTCATTGGTTGATTTGAAAATATAGCCGTTGAAACCTTTAACGAGTTTATTTTCAAAAAATAGATCCGTTAGATAATAAAAAACCAAATTATTATATATATATATATGCTTATCCTCCTCAATAGAAGTTACACCTCCACATGAATCATCTCTTACCTTAAACTAGATTATGGCTCCAAACCCTGAATTTACATTGGAAGAAGATTTATGTATTTGCCGCAACTTTGTTCTATGCTATCCAAAAAGAGAGAAGAACGGCGCGATGTGGTTTTGTGAGTACAAGTTATTTGAGAACTCTTTTCGAAAACTTTTGCTCAAAGCAGGTAACCCTAATAACCGCGATGGAATAATGTTGTATATTCGATATGGAACTATTCGGGATAACGTTCAAGAATTTATGGCATTAGTTCATATTATGGGTGAAATACGATTAAGGGGTGAAACTGACGCTGAAGTTTTAGAGAGCTCTATTCAAGAATGGAGACGATGGAAAAGGTCGAGTTTTCAATACTTACCTCATTTCAACATCCTTAAAGACTTCTATCGCACTCGTAAGGCTTGGATATTAGTATCCTTTTAAGTCGCATCAAAGAAAATGAGTTGTAATGTCATTTATATTTATAATGGTTTAATGGTTGTAATGTTGGTTTAGACATGATATTGTCACTTTTAATATATTAAATAGAATACTTCATATATTATCTAATTAAATAGACATGATATTGTCACTTTTAATCATATCACATTTAGTCAAAATACCAAAATACAAATTATAAAATGGGCTTCATTCAAGACTTGAAAACATTTAAGCATCCTCTTCATCATCGGTCATAACTACGAATTGCTTAGGCATAGACAACATTATGGCCTTCCATAATTCAATCCTTTTCTCAAATCGATTGCACCAAGTCTTGGGGAGTTCATTGTCACAACCAAATTCCCTCCACAATGGAGGTAATGGACTTCCTTCATGCAATCGGAGGCCGATGTAATGATTTCCTTCCACGTGCCCCATGACAACGGTTTTTTTATTGACAAGTCTTCGTCAACCGGTATTCTTGTTGGTGCAAATGTAGTGCTCATGTCTCACGGAGATTAAATGAATGACGCAATTGAATGCGTTGGCGAGTAGTTGATTGGCCACATATAGGCATGCGCATCCAATATTGGCTTGTCAAACATATATTACCGGTTAACCGCCTTTCCATTTCCTTGAAGCTCTCATTTAACACCTCATCGGTTTCGTTTCTTTCAACTCTCATCATCGACTTATAGAAGTCGCGGTAACCACGTAGTTCCATTAAGCATTTTTGCCTTACGTAAGTAACTTGGTCACAATCCCACCCTATCGCGTCTTCAAATGGTCCAAGTTGATCTACTAAGACGTGGTAACCACAATTCCCATCACCATGAACATCCTCCGTAGCCTTGATATAACCACGAATATAGTCGGGGGAAAAAACGAAGGTAATATTCATAGAGAATGTAATGGTTCAGAGCTATATCGACCATTAGCGTCTCTAGGTGGTGGTTTAGGCACTCCTTTAAGATTAATCGTCTCCTTCTCATTCTCCTTTTCAACCATCGGACTCTTTCCATTGTTCCTTGCTAATTGTTTAACACCAACTTTACCAATAAGTCTTTTTATTGAATTATCTTGGGAGGAAACCTCGATTCCGACATTGGAACCTTGACCTTTAACTCCATCATCTTTTTTCCACTTTCTTTACGACCATTTCCTTGAACAACAACTTTGCTTCTTTCTTGTTGTTTAGAGCGAAATACCGGACCTTTTCCTTTAACATCAATTTTGCTTGTTGCACTTTCTTGACTAGGAAGCTCGATACATTTTTGTTGTACATTTCGATAACTTGGTTCTCCTTTATCCGCTTGACCTCTTTTTCGTTTGTTTCTACCTTGAACATCATCCTCTTCCATCTCATCCTCCGCTTTATATTCCTTTCTCAACCATTCATAACCACAAGGATCTCTTTTCTTTGATTCTTCCGCCAATTCTCTTGCTTTTTATTTCCTACGTACCTTTTTTTTGGTAGGAGGCCTCCCTTACCCTTCCCCTTTGGTGGTTCCTTGATGTCATACCTAAATTGTGGATATACGAAATCTCTCAAGTTACTCAACCATATTTGCCTTTGGCCTTGGCTTAGTGTAGCATATTTCTCGGCTAGAGCTTTTCCAATCTCGGTATCGCAAACGTTCCTCCAAATTGTGGATCAAAAATTGTTTCACGGAATGTTAATTGTTGCCAAAAGGGATCAATATCTGAATCGGGATCACTTTGTCTTGATATGTGGCTATAACATGCCGACATGGGAGTCCCAAACTTGTCATGTTTGGACAAACACACTCTTCTTCATAATCCCCAATTCATAATGTTGTACTTCATACATTATCTTCTCAATTGCTTTGTGCGAAACTTGATGTGTAATTCCCCTTAGCCACTCATTGTCCAACCATTTAGTGTGTTGTTTAGTTCGGCTTTTTTCAAAGACTCTGTAACTCTATCGTGATCACGGAGAAATACGAATGCATGGCTTCAAATAACGTAACTAACCCACCATTACAACTATGAAGTTTCTTCTTGATAGGTTTGTGAGATGACTCCGCCCGTACTTGTAGCTTGGTTGTCATAGTGCCTATGTTGGTTAGTGAACGCCGATACGAACTTCTCTTTGTGAGGATCCAACCAATTATCAAACAAATACTTCACAACACTTGGATAACCTCTTTTCCAATGAGCCACTAACATACGAGATCTATCTTCATATTCATCCACGGTGATAGAATAGGTCAAGGCTCTCCACTCCGTTTTGAAACTTTCCCATTTTAGTTCCGCCAACTTGTCATCGTTCTTAAATTTCTCTTTAGCCTCTTCTTGTTTATGTAAGTGGTAGTGCCTTTATTCTATCCATTTCGCTTTTTCGGGTTGGACGGACAAGGCGCATGCACTTAGTTTCAATACTTTTCCACAAATGGAACGTGCAAAGAAGGTTATGAGCTTAGGAAAACCCTCCTTATTGCATTCAACAAAGCTTGCTCCTTGTCGGTAATAATCACCTTTGGAGTATATCCCTCTACGTAGAATAACTTCACTTGTTCTAGTGCCCCACATAGCTCTCTTCGAGCTCGTCTTTCAAAAAGCAAAAACCAACACTAAAAGGAGCATTGGTAGAAGTTTGCCCGTTAATGTTCAACAACGGCATCTCAAACTTGTTGGTTTTGTATGTGCAATCCATTAGAAGCACTTGATGAGAGCACCGTGCCAACTTCACAAACTTCGGGATTAGCCAATAAAAGATGTTTTATTCTTCCTTTCTCGTCATCATCGTGGAAAACCGAGTAATTATGCAACTCCCCCAAATTCCTTAATTGTTGCATTTCGTTCCTTTGTTCCCATTTCTTAGCCTTCAATTTTTTCTTGCATTGTAGATGGTATCCAAAGTAGAAGCATTTTGTGGGTTTCTTTCCTTTAAATGAGCAAGGATATCAACGAGGCTTCATACGAATTTGTGTCGGTGATTCTACAATCTTCTCTTCTTCTTCGGTAAGGCGTCCGGCATAAGAATGTGATAGCAAACTCTCCCGGTATAGGGTGGTTATGACTACCGCATACAACTTTCTCCAAAAAACCACCTATTTGCCGCGTTCGTTTTAAATTGAAGCTTGAAGGGGCATCGGGTCTTCTTAGTGAAAGTAGTATTCTTCCTCTTTTTCTTTGCTACTTGCAAGGTATCCTTTTTGCGTGACTTCTATGTTGTCCACTACACTTTCGCAAACCATTTGAAAGGCACTATCACTAGTGGTACCATTACAAACTATGATACACATAATCAACTTTCCTCGTTCTCTAGCCCACTTCTTTGCATCGTCTTTCTCCTTCCATGTTTCCTCGGTTAAATAGTGAGAGCTAGAATCTTTGGTGAGAAGTTCATTTGCTAAAGGTTGGTCATCCATTATAGGAGGTACATCAACGACCTGGACAAAAACATACCAACATTAGTCTAAACGAGGCAATAAAACCAAAAAAAATATGAATATACGGTTGGTAAATAAAGAGAATAAACAAATCGTAAAAAGGTTACGGTTGGTAACTCTTACACCAATACACCGTAATATAGTGTCGGTTGGTATGATTTATACATTAGTAACCGTAAGTCTTGCACTAAATACTTACATACACAAGATAAGCGACGGTTGGTAACTATTTGCACATACTTATCAACCGTAATTTAGGTACGGTTTGGAATCCAAAAATTTAACCAACCGTAGCTGGTATAATTTGCAGGTTTTCCCAAATTGAACCGATTACGGTTGGTATTTGATATTTTAACCAAGTAGCGTATGTTCCGTTGGTAACTAGCTTAAAGTCAACCGTATGTTCTTCCGAAATTTTGAAAAATTTGATCTTTTTACGTACTTTACATAATTTTGATCAACAAAAACCTAATGGGAACTAATTTAGAAGTATACCTGGTCATTTCGTCTTTGGGTTCTTCACTTTGTTGGCTAATTTCTTCAATTGGTTGAGATTGACCTTCACTTTGGTCTAAAACATCTCTACCATCAGAAAATACTCCATATCGGGATCTCCATCAAGAGGTATGTAGTACTTGTTTTCTTTATCATATAGAGATTCACCCACCTCAAATTTGCCACTGGAATCACTCATTTTGGTGGAGTGAATCAAAATCTAGGGTTTCACAAATATCACAAAAGTTTTTTTTTCTTCTCCTCAATTTTTTTTTCTTCTTATAACTCTAAACATCTGATTTTTGATTCTATAATAGTGAAAATTAATTATCAAAATTAATCTTGATTATCTACACTAATCTTGATTATCATTACTAAACTTGATTATTAACAATAAGGGTTAATTGTCATTTCGAGGTTTGATTGATAAGGGGCACTTGAATTTACTTCTAATGACCTTTTTTGTCTTATTAGGTTGCCGCCCTCTCTACCATTTCATGCAGCCCCTTTACCAAGATTGAATAATAATGACAGCTGCTATTTGGAAAATTAAGCCAAGCACGTTAGAGAGATGGAAACGTACGTGTGCACGTTGTCTTTAGAAAATTTTGTTTGAAAAAGAATAAGATTGTGGATTTGTGGATTTGTGGATGTGTAAGTATTGTTTTCACTAAATTCACCAGCTTTGTGACATTTTGAGGTATATACGCCCACGAAGAATTTTGCAAGTTCAGTACATTTTTTGTTGAAACATTATAATCAAGTTCAATCACTGAGCACATAAGGAGATTTGTCGGAACCATTCTAAAGGTACTGGCAGATATTGTTTTTTTTTTTGGACAAATAAAGAAAATGTTATCAACAACTAAACAGCAACTACAACAATCATTAACCAGAATCAAACAACCATGAATTAGCTTAAGAGTGTAAAGCAAATGAAAGAAAATGAAGAGATTACTTTGATTTAGAGGGAAATCATTATGCGATACAAATCGAATTCTAATTTCATACCAGCAAATCGAACTCTCACATCTCTCTTTATCCCCTTTTTTTTTGATACAAAGAAT
>JAJJWW010011658.1:0-12295 GCA_023531295.1 Papaver armeniacum
GAAGAGGATGATGAGTATGATTCTGAGGATGATGATGATGATGCTTTAGATGATCCAGAACAATTATTTTGGTTTGGGCCAGCGCCTGGGGATGAAGATGAAGACGATGATTGGTAGGAGCTTAAAGATGCTTTTCCTATGTCTAATCTGCAAGTGCACAGGCCTATTGGAGGCGTGGCAAGCACAGGTCGATCCCACAGAGAAGTGGTGTGTGCTATGAAGCTAATCCAATGCTTACTTATTGATTTTCGGTGATAATGTAGCACAAATGGGTTTTTGTCGAAACGACTAGTTTGAAATGGTGACTGTGACTCTAAACCTAGGTAATGATAAGCACAAGATGTTGAAAGTGAGGATGTTGTGACACTAGGGTGATTAACTCCACCCTACGATCTTATACTAATGCAATATGAATTTTCACTTTGTTCTCTTGCCTTCCTTGAAGGCCTTAATTGGATAAATGATGAACTAATTCACCTTAACTACCCTAGTATCATTGGTCTTATTACAGTACCAGTGATCACAGGCAGATTCAGCTCAATAAATCACTAATTTCCTAAACAATAAATACATTAAGAACAACTTGATAATTTACTTGCTTCATATAAAGTCAAAGGGTTTCATTACACCCTAGTTTAATTACTTAGAACATGATGTAAGAGTAAAAACAAAATCAAATTAAAGTTGCAGAATTCAAAACCCTAAAACATGCTACCTCTCTCACAACATAAACTTCCATTTTTATACCTCACAAGTGCTGAAATTAGCATTTAATGGAATACCCAGACCTGTCTCTTCTGTTCCCTCGGCTCTGGTTCACATGCAAGAGTAAACCCTAATTCCATTTATCTCTAACATAGCCTCTTGGGAAGAGAAGCTATATGAGAGATAACTAGAAATAGGGGTGTCGGAAGAGATGTGCTGTAGCCAGGTGTTATTGCACTTTGAGCTGAGTACGGGTGGTGGGAGAAACGAAGGAGGAGATGGCTCTGCCATTTTTGGTCGGGGAGAAGAGAAGAATGGGTGTGATGGTTTTCTCAGGTTTGTCGGGTGAGAAGGAGAAGAATGAGATTAGGTTTTGGTGTTGAGGGCTTATATGGGAGGAGGTTTCTTTGTGAGGCGGGAGAATCGGAGTTGATGAGGAAGGCGGAGCGAGCGTTGGATCTTGGGGGAAGATCTCGAGCGGGTTCGGGAAGTGTTGGGGTGTTTTGGTGTTGAGCGGAGACATCAAGGAATGGTGTGAGTAAGGTAGTGAGCGTTGAATGCATAAGATGGAGATCTCAACGGCTCAGAAATGATGGGCTCGGATCCGGGTCGGGTCTTGGATAGCTTGGGCCCATGTCTTGTAAATGGGTTGCTTTTTGTTGGGTTGCAACTGTTGCGCGGGCTTTGGCTTTTGCTCCATAGACGCTTGACTCCAGTTCTTCGCTCTTTTGGCTCCTTAGTTTCTCCGAACTTTATTTATTACCTAAAAACACAAAATTAATTAGTACAAATATTTATTCTTAAAAACAAAGAAAACTTAGAATTTGGGATAATATCTGACTTCTGAGCACAAAAGATGAGTAAAATGCCAATAAATAGATGTATAAATATGCAATATTTGGCACTCATCAAATACCCCCAAACCTGAATTTTACTTGTCCTCAAGTGAAACAGAAATTAAGAAATCCTAACTATACCCCCATCGCGGGTTTCTCGAATGCATTTAGCGTATGCACTAAGCCTTTAAACCCCTAGGTGTCCCTAGTGGACGAGTTGTAGTCTCGTGAGGGTTTGAGGTGTACCCACAAAACCTTCTCCAACTTCGAGTGTAAAAGAGTCTCAAGCATCCAAGGAGCTATGAGGACATAGAGTTTCGCATGCTAGTAACACGAAGTTAGAACTACCAAAGAACGCATTCTCATCCTTAAGTCTTTGAGCGAGAAGTAACCATACCATATGAAAGAATTCGGATTCGATTGTGATCATAAGCCTCGACACTGCCTCACTAATAGGGTTTTATGATAATTGCACTCAAAAAGATCGCTTTTTAGTCTCTCATGTGTGCGGCGGGAATAAAGAGAGAAATCCTGCACACGTTGTAGGTAAGAAGGATAACCTTCCGAAATAATTTCGGAGACTCCACGAAGTGTGGACAAAAAGAATCTTTTACGATGATCTCTAAGAAAGGAAATCAACCATTAGCAAGGGTGGGAGTACTCACTTACCTTCTCACCCGATCGGCAATTAATATCACTCTCTCATAAGAACCATAGAAACGTCTTCAATCTTCGGTCTTCGGTCTTCAACTATTGATGACGAACTTCTGAACTTCACAAAACTTGACAATTTTTAACTTTTCTACTCAATTTCCTTGTTACTTGGAATTTTCTTCTTTACCATGGTGGTATCAAAACTAAGAAAATAAACTACAATATTTTTTTTTTTTGATTTTTGATTGATTTTTTTTTTTTTTAGTTGAAAATAAAAACAATAAAACTACTAACTCCATGGATGAAGGACTATATCACACAATTTCCATAACTTGTATTGTCTTGATTTTACAAACTTCATTAATTCTCATCCTATTTTCTTTTCTTTTCTTTGTTGCACAAAAACCTTGAACTATTTCAACTTTTCTTCAAATATTCTGATGTTGCTCCGCTTGCTGATGATGATGTGTTTCTATGGATCTGTTGATTGAGAGAGAGAGAGTGATGCTAACTGCAAATCGATATTTAGAAGGAGTTTTCATCTTTAGACGTCACCCTCATGATTGACGGAATTAGCACTCAAGAGATCAAAAGTAGTCTTTGAAAGTGGTGCGAAGTTGGGTAGCTCACCATTCCTACCCGAATTGACGTACGGTGACACACACTCTAAAAAGCTTTTCTAGAAAGTCACAAAGAGTGAAGGTCGGTACCTCGCTTGATGTAAAATGGGTAGTCTCCACTATAGTTGATCACAATTCTACTACAGAATATCTAAACAAACACCTAATTAGCCCTCAGTATGGTTAAATCCAACTTTAACGCTCTAATCAACTAAGAAACCCGATTGTGTTCTCCGATACTTCCAATTTCAGTTATTTCGGTCAGACTCTCTATGTAAACATAGCTAGAAGCATGCTAGTGACTCTAAAATCTCTAAAAGTTGGAGGTTTTTATGCAAAGTTTTGAGTTTTGAGTTTTTTTTTTTTTTTTTTTTTTTTTTTTTTTTTATACAAAAAGTAAAACAAAAAGACTAAAAACTCTAAATGCAAATCACACCCCCAAACCTAAATCAAACATTGTCCTCAATGTGTCGACGGATATAAAGAATTTAAACAAGTCACATACCAAGAGAACTATGTTGAGAGGAGAAAAGGGAAGAGATTCTAGGATGCAAGAGGGTGTTGCTAAACCATAGAAAGATGAATGCTTTGAAAGCAAACAATCACGAGCGCAAGACAAAAGGTTGGTTAGCACACATCAAAAATATGCAAAAAGAAAATAAAAGGGAAAGAGAATGGATTTTTAGTCCATAAGTATGTACACAAGTGAACTAGATCAGTCCACATAGATGGGGTCTTCCAAGTCAACGGTCTCAACACGGTGGAAGATGCTCCGAGAAATGGTTTCAATCTTTGACCATTGACTTTGAAAATGTTCTTGTTTCTTGGGTTTTCAACTTCTACGGCTCCATGGGGAAAGACAGTGCGTACCAAGAATGGTCCCGACCATCGAGAACGTAACTTTCACGGAAACAAGTGCAATCTAGTGTTGTACAATAAAACTTTCGACACTGGGGTGAAAGACTTGCGCGAGAATGCGCTTGTCGTGAAACACTTTCATCCTATGTTTGTACGTTTTGGCACTATCATATGCATCATTTCTCAATTCTTCTAACTCATTGAGTTGAAGTTTTCTACGAGTTCACCTTATCAAGATCAAAATTCAACTTTTTTCAGCCCCAATATGCACGGTGTTCTAACTCAACAGGTAAATGACATGCTTTCCGTACACATCTAGTACGTAAGGAGACATCCCAATGGGAGTCTTGTATGCGGTTCTATAGGCCCATAAAGCATCATTTAAGCGCAAAGACCAATCTTTCCTAGAAGGATTGACGGTCTTCTCAAGGATATGCTTAATTTCCCTATTAGAAACTTCTACTTGGCCATTGGTTTGAGGATGGTAAGGTGTTGCGACCTTGTGAGTGATTCCATACTTGCGCACTAATGATTCAAAGGGTCTATTGCAAAAATGACTACCTCCATCATTGATTATTGCTCTAGGGGTTCCAAAACGGGAGAAAATGTTCTCCTTAAGAAAAGAAAGAACAACTTTATGGTCGTTGGTTTTGGATGCAATGGCCTCTACCCACTTAGAGACATAATCGACAGCAACAAGAATGTATAACTTACCTTCAGAGTTAGGAAATGGACCCATGAAATCAATACCGCAAACATCAAACAGCTCAACAATCAAAATGGGTTGTAAGGGCATCATGTTTCTCTAGAGATACTTCCTAATTTCGGCATCGGTCACAAGCAACACAAAAGCATGGCAATCCTTAAACAGTGTTGGCCAATAGAAACCGCTTTGCAAGATCTTTGCAGCGATTTTCTTGGCACTAAAGTGGCCTCCACATGCATGGTCATGACAAAAGAAATGACGTCCCTTTGTTCAATTGGGGACACATCTCCTAATGATTTGGTCTTGGCGGTACTTAAACAAATATGGGTCATCCCAAAGGAAATGTTTAACTTGACCAAGAACTTAGAACGGTCTTGTTTAGACCAATGCAAGGGCATTCTACCTATAGCAAGGTAGTTCACAATATCGACAAACCAAGGCATTTAGAGACACAAGCATCAATTGCTCATCGGGGAATGATTCCCTAATTAGCACAGACTCATCACAGATTCAACATTCAACCTAGACAAGTGATCGGCAACAACATTCTCGACCCTTTCTTATCTCGAATTTCGAGGTCAAACTCTTGTAGCAAGAGTATCCATCGAATTAGACGAGCCTTAGCATCTTTCTTAGACAAAAGATATCTCAATGCGGCATGATCAGAATAAATGATGACCTTAGACCCTATCAAATAAGATCTAAACTTATCTAATGCAAACACAACAACTAGCAACTCCTTCTCGGTAGTGGAATAATTCAATTGAGCATCATTAAGTGTTTTACTAGCATAGTAGATCACATAAGGGAGTTTGTCTACTCGTTGGCCTAAAAACAGCTCCTGACATAGTCGGACGCATCACACATAATCTCAAATGGTAATGACCAATCGGGAGTCGACTATAGGGCGAGATGTAAGGGAGAGCCTTGATTGCTCCCATGCTTCCTTACAAGCATCATCAAAGACAAATGCAACATCTTTTGCAAGAAGATTGCACAAAGGTCGTGAAATTTTACTAAAGTCTTTGATGAATCGGCGGTAAAAACCCCATGGCCTAGAAATGATCGATGTCCCTCGCGGAACGAGGTTGAGGCAAGTGTTGAATGAGATCTACCTTGGCTTTGTCTACTTCTATGCCCTTTTCCGAGATGATATGCCCTAGAACAATGCCTGAATTAACCATGAAATGACATTTTTCCCAATTCAAGACCAAATTCTTCTCCTTACACCTAATTAGCACACATGTGAGGTGATGCAAACACTCATCAAATGAAGATCCAAACACAGAAAAATCATCCATAAAAATCTCAAGAAACTTATCTACCATGTCGGAAAAAATGCTCATCATGCAACGTTGAAAAGTAGCGGGTGCATTATGACCCAAAAGGCATACGACGATAAGCAAAAGTTCCATAAGGACATGTAAATGTGGTCTTTTGTTGGTCTTCGGGTGCTATGTGAATTTGGTTGTAGCCAGAATAGCCATCTAAGAAGCAGTAGTAACTATGTTTGGCTAACCTTTCCAGCATTTGGTCAATGAAGGGAAGGGGAAAATGGTCTTTCTTGGTTACTGTGTTCAGTTTTCTATAATCAATACATACTCGCCACCCAGTGGTCACACGGGTGGGAATGAGCTCATTCATCTCGTTTTGAACAACAGTAATGCCAGACTTCTTGGGTACTACCTGAATGGGGCTGACCCACTGGCTATCAGGGACGGGGTAAATGATACCCGCATCAAGCAGTTTCAGAATCTCACCCTTGACAACATCTCTCATGTTGGGGTTAAGTCTCCTTTGCATTTCCCTAGATGGTTTAGTGTTCTCTTCGAGGTTTATGTGATGCATGCAAATTGTGGGACTTATACCCTTAAGATCGGAGATGGTCCAACCTAAGGCACCTTTATGTTCTTGAAGTACTTCTAAGAGTCTACTTTCCTGTTCTGTGTCTAAACATGATGCAATAATCACAGGTAAAGTATCAGAAGGACCTAAGAAGGCATACTTCAAGGTATCAGGTAATGGTTTCAAATCAAGCTTAGGTGGTTCATCAAGAGGTGGGGCGATTTGGTATCGGAGAGTGGAAGTGGTTCCTTTTGCATTACCGCCATTTAGCAATATCCATGGGTGGGACCGATTCAAGCAAAGAGTTAATTTCACCAATGTACTTAGACTCAAAGAGATCTAAGTCAAAGTTATCTAAACAGGCTTGCAAATGGTCCATTGACAAAATGTCGGGCAAAGAGTCTTGGATCAGACTCTCGATCATGTTAATCTCATGCAAATCAGTATCATCACAATCAATGGGTTGTTGACTAGTGTTAAAAACATTCAGCTCTACGGTCATGTTACCAAAAGACAATTTCAACACACCATTACGACGGTTGATGATGGCATTGGACGTCGCCAGGAAAGGACGTCCTAAAATCACAGGAATGTGATTACTTGGGTTTTGCACGGGTTGTGTGTCTAAGACAATGAAGTTTATAGGAAAGAAAAATTTATCAACCTTGATTAACACATCTTCGACAATACCACGGGGGATTCTCACGGATCTGTCCGCTAGTTGTAGCGTAACAGGTGTGGGCTTGACTCCCAAGGCCCAATTGCACATACAGTATGGCAATAGATTCTGTGGCTCCTAAGTCTAGTAACGCCTTTTCGACCACATGGTCACCTATGGTGCATGTAATTGTTGGACTACACGGGTCTCTAAACTTAGTTGGAATCTTGTTTTGGATTATGGAGCTCACTTGCTCAGTGAGGAAGGCACGCTTATGCACTTGAAGCTTTCGCTTTTGTGTGCACAAGTCCTTCAAAAACTTAGCATAGGTGGGTATTTGTCTAATTGCTTCGAGAAATGGAATGTTTATGTTAACTCTCTTGAACATTTCCAAAATCTCATTGTATTGGTTACCCCATACATTGCACCAACCTTTGTGGAAATGGAGCAACGGGTACATGACTTGGCAAGGAACATCAACATCGGTAGGACTCTTGGTCTTATCAACGGGCTCGAGATTCTTTCTCTACGGTGGATGTTTTACGCGGTGTTGTGTGTCTTGGTGAGTTGATGTAGACTCGCTTGATGGTGGTACACCTACATTGTTCTCAATAATTCTACCACTACGGAGAGTGGTGATGGCATTTGCCTGACTATGTGAAGGTTCATTGCAGGTAGAGGAGCCTGCTTGAAACACATTCTTTGGATTTTGTTGGGGTTGACTAGGAAATTTTCCTTTCTCTCTCTCATTCAATGCATCACATATTTGACCCATCTTAATTTCTAGACTTGTGAAACGTTGGTGGTGGTTTTCCTAAGTTGTGCAAGATTTTGGGTTAACAGACCAAACACGGTCTTCAAA
Source organism: Papaver armeniacum (assembly GCA_023531295.1). Taxonomy (NCBI): domain Eukaryota; kingdom Viridiplantae; phylum Streptophyta; class Magnoliopsida; order Ranunculales; family Papaveraceae; genus Papaver; species Papaver armeniacum. The sequence goes on from JAJJWW010011658.1 coordinate 7,745, forward strand.
GCTAGTCTTTTTCTCCACGAGTGCGAGTGGGTGGTTGTACTTGGGGGTTTCTAGGATATGAGTATCCTTGGTTGTTATTTGTTGGTCCCCCTTGTCCTGGTCCCTTGGACCATGAGAAGTTAGGGTGATTCCTCCACCCAGGTTGTAGGTTTGAGAATAAGGGTTGTTCTCTTGCCTATGGTATAATGCATTGGCTTGCTCGGTTTTGGACTCTTGAAATGCATGTAAATCGGGACATTTGTCCACTAGGTGGTGAGAACTATGGCATGCGGCACAAGTGGCCATATCAATTTGGTCACGGAGAGTAGGGGCATTAGATTTTACATTCTTTTCCAACTCAAGCACTTCTATTCTCGGGCCAAAGATGCCATTTTGCATTTTCCTCAAAGTCGGACTCGATTCTATGAACATTGTTGGTGGGGGTAGCCCGTTTCGGTTCTCGGATGGACTCCCATTGTTGAGTCTTTTCAGCGACTTCGATTAGAAAAGTCCAAGCGTCATCGGCACTCTTGTCAATAAATGCACCATTGCACATTGACTCGGATTTGTGTAGTACGGGTTGCTAACATCTAGACCCTCATACAAAATTTGGACGAGTCTCCAGTTTTTCAAAACCATGGTGGGGACATTGGAGTAATAATTCATTGAATCTCTCCAAGTATTTTGCTAGAGTTTCGTCTTCTAATTGCACAAAACCATTTAGACTTTGGCGAATTGTCGCCGTCTTATGGTTTGGGAAAAACTTTTGAAAAACTCTTTTGTGAGGTCATCCCAGGTTCTAATGGATTGTGGTTGTAGGGCATGAAGCCAAGACTTGGCTTTGTCTTTGAGAGAAAAAAGGAAACAATCTCAATTTGAGGGACTCCTCGGCATTTGGTTAAAACGCGAGAGTCCCACAAATATCCTCAAAATCTCTCACGTGATGGTAGGGGTTCTCGGCGTGACCCCTCTAAACACGGGTAACATATGAATGGTGCTTGCTTTCGGTTCAAGCCCGACCGGCATATTTGGTAGAATGATGCAAGAGGGTTGGCTTGCCCTAGTTGGGTACATGTAGTCCTTGAGACTACGGGGTTGGTTTGTTCATCACCCATAGTTTACATTTGAGATAGGTGCGGGCTTAGGCTTTCGGTTGAAGTACTGGGTATGCTTACGATTTCGTCCGGGCGGATTCTAACTAGTCGGTTTGTTTGGTCTCTAAAAGACACAATCATAGCCTAGCTAGCGCATCTAGCATGTTAACATACAATCGAGTTCAACACATAAAAGCAAAAACTCAAAAATGACTCACCAATACAAGACTCAAGCCTAAAGGATGGCCTTTTGATGTTGTAAGGCCCAGCTGAATAGGTTGATTCTAGCCCAAAAGGTGTGATGTGGGCTTAGTTTTGTTTAAACCCAAGAATTTGAACTTATGTGGGCTGAAGGTTGGCTTTGTGGGTTTGAGATTGGCTTTATGTTAACCCAAATCTTTGACGGCCCAGATTGTGGGAAGCCTAGCAGTGTGGGTTCCGGCCCGAGATGATGTGGGCTTCGGTTTGCTTGCGGCATGCGGTGGGCAACTTAGCCTAGGGGAAACCTGGTGTGTGTGGGCTTGAGATTACTGCACATCCCAGTGAATTGGTACATGGTTCAGTTTGTGGAACAGCACAGTCTTGCACTTCACAGCACAGGGAAAACAGCAATTAGGTAGGAAGCACTGAGCAACTCAGTGCACAAGTGAATACCCACAAACTGCAGCACACACAGTGAGCTCCAGTTAGCGTGAGGAGAACAAAGAGTTTAAAAAAAAAAAAAAAAAAATTGTGTGGTGCTGGGTATGGGATGTGCTCACTCAATGGTGAAGCATGTCTTAGGGTTTTGCGTGGCATACAAGTGAGATGTTAAAATTGGTGCAAAGATGCACAAAAGCAACAGAGTGTCAAATGGCTTGGTGATCAGAGAAAATGACAAAGACAAGGCAATTTATGGTTTATACAATGGCACAGCACATGATATTGAACATAGGGGAATAACAGAGTTGGGTATCTTCATTCAGAGCATACATAAAGGTGCAGAGCAGATGGCTCATAACCTCAATTTCACAGCTCATACATAAGGTCACCAAATCACAGCAAGTCTACATTCAACTCTCAGCAATTCAGGGTTTGAGAAGAATACTCAAGAAGCTAATAGTCTCAGCAGGGTTGCACAGGCCGATAAACTAGAGTATGCACAAACTCGAGCTCAATAGCTACAGGGGCTGGGCTGAGCACAGGGTTCAATTTCCACAGGATATGCTCAGGTCAACACAAGGCTCAGCAAGGTTCATTCACAGATTCACAGATTCAAAGTCTAGCTTGCTATCATTCATTCATTCAGAGTTTGAGATACATTACCACCAGTATAGTACTGGGTTTAGGCAATTCCACCTCAATTCAGCTCCTTTGTTCTTTCCTTGAGCTTGCTCAATTTGCTCCAAAAGTACCTGCTAGCTCAGCACAAAGATCAGTTCTCAAAACTTCACAGTTAAAGCAATACAGTACTACTGCTATAATGACGAAGCTCAGAGCTTTTGAATGAAATGAAATGAAACTGGAAGCTTTAATGAAATTGAGTAAGTCGATTTGCAAGTTCTCAACCTCAGCTACCGCATGTGCACAACAATGACTACGAGAGGAACAAGAGATGATGAGCTAAAATAAGCACAAACGAACACTAGTCCTAAAAGATGCAGATATATATACAGAGTTGAGCCAAGTTACATTAATATGCGGCTTATGTAATGAAACAGAGATGCAGAAGTGATATTTAAACTAAGATACAGATGCAAAGGCAGGGAAAATCAAGAGTTAAGCTAAGTTAACACAGATCAGTGCAAAAGAGCAAAGATTGTTAAGCACATATATACAATGGATGACTGAAAATCAGTAAAGCAAGTTAAAGATCAATAGGGCACACTACCAAATCCCCGGCAACGGCGCCAAAAACTTGGTAGGAGCTTAAAGATGCTTTTCCTACGTCTAATCTGCAAGTGCACAGGCCTATTGGAGGCGTGGCAAGCACAGGTCGATCCCACAGAGAAGTGGTGTGTGCTATGAAGCTAATCCAATGCTTACTATTGATTTTCAGTGATAATGTAACACAAATGTTTTGGGTTTTTGTCGAAACGACTAGTTTGAAATGGTGAGAATTGTGACTCTAAACTAAAGTAATGATAAGCACAATGTGTTGGAATTGATGGATGTTGTGACACTAGGGTGATTAACTCCACCCTGCGATCTTATACTAATGCAATATGAATTTTCACTTTGTTCTCTTTGCCTTTCTTGAAGACCTTAATTGGATAAATGATGACCTAATTCACCTTAACTACCCCTAGTATCACTTTGGTCTTTTTCGAGTACCGGTGATCACAGCAGATTCAGCTCAATAAATCACTACTTTCCTAAACAATAAATACATTAAGAACAACTTGATAATTTACTTGCTTCATATAAAGTCAAAGGGTTTCATTACACCTAGTTTAATTACTTAGAACATGATGTAAGAGTAAAAACAAAATCAAATTAAAGTTGCGGAATTCAAAACCCTAAAACATGCTACCTTGTTCTCTCTCACAACATAAACTTCCATTTTTATACCTCACAAGTCTTTCAAATTAGCATTTAATGGAATACCCAAACCTGTCTCTTTGTTCCTCGCCTCGGATTTCACATGCAAGAGTAAACCCTAATTCCATTTATCTCTAACATAGCCTCTTGGGAAGAGAAGCTATATGAGAGATAACTAGAAATAAGGGTGTCGGAAGAGATGTCTGTATCGGTGTGGGTGCATTGAGAACATGCGGGTGGTGGGAGAAACGAAGGAGGAGATGGCTGGTGCCATTTTTGGTCGGGGAGAAGAGAAGAATGGGTGTGATGGTTTTCTCGGGGGATGTCGGGTGAGAAGAAAGGAAAAGAATGAGATTAGGTTTTGGTGTTGAGGGCTTATAGGGTGTGGGAGGTGTCTTTGTGAGGCGGGAGCATCGGAGTTGATGAGGAAGGCGGAGCGAGCGTTGGATCTTGGGGGACAGATCTGAATGGGTGAGGAAGTGTTGGGGTGTTTTGGTGTTGAGCGGAGACATCAAGGAATGGTGTGAGTAAGGTAGCGGCGTTGAATGCATAAGATGGAGATCTCAACGGCTCGAAATGATGGGCTCGGATCGGGTCGGGTCTTAGATAGCTTGGGCCCATGTATTGTAAATGGGTTGCTCCTTGTTGGGTTGCAAGCCCATTTGCTTGTGGCTTTGGCTTTCTGCTCCATAGACGCTTGACTCCAAGTTCTTCGCTCTTTTGGCTCCTTAGTTTCTCCGAACTTTATTTATTACCTAAAAACACAAAATTAATTAGTACAAATATTTATTCTTGAAAACAAAGAAAACTCAGAATTTGGGATAATATCTGACTTCTGAGCACAAAAGATGAGTAAAATGCCAATAAATAGATGTATAAATATGCAATATTTGGCACTCATCAATGATGTTGATGATGATGATGATGATTGGCCATACAAAGATGTGGTTACGATTGT